>WBMN01000020.1:415408-565662 GCA_010367425.1 Teratosphaeria destructans
CCCCCCCCCCCCCCCCTCCTCGCCATCGACGTGGTTCCTGATCTTCCCCCTCATAGAAAGCCGCGGGCAGGAAATCATAAAGAACGCAGACGCCATCAATCACGTGATTTGCAAGTGACACTCCTACCCAAAGCAATCGAGATGGCCTCACCTCGTCCTGGGGCTGCCGAGCTGTCGTCAGTGACTTGGATCGACCATTGAACTCACAGCCATGTCGTGGTCTGCCGTCTCATGAGGGTGGTCATTGTCCACGATTATCCTTTCTCACCGTCATTCCTTCAGGGCATCATATTGCACAGGGCGATGGACAAACGTGCCTCTTCACTGACCGGACGCGGCGTCAATAACAATACGCATTACTCAAGTCTAACGATCATGACGCATCACTCATGGCCCGCTTCGCGGCTATACACTCCATGTCACCCAAACTCACGCCGCCACCTTGCCCTCAGGCGCATCGACGATGCTCGCCCGCCTAGCCGTATGACCATCCACAAACACCTTCTTGAACCTGCACGCCAGGAGATCCCGCGTCGTCTCCCACGAGCTCGCCACATTCTCCCGCACGATCTCCCTCGTCGGACGCTGGAAGATGAGGTCGATCTCCTCCAGCGTCTTGTCCTTCGTCTCCGGCATGAAGAAGATCTGGTAGAACCACCCCAGCACCGCGATGCCGCCGTAGAAGCCCAGCGCCAGGCCCGTCTTGGTCATGGCGTCCTGCATGGCGTCGAAATTGTAGGTGACGATGAAGGAGCTCAGGAAGAGCCACGCGGCAGAGGTCGTCATGCCGTAGGAGCGGAGGTAGGTCGGGTAGACCTCCGACGGGATGACCCACGTCAGACAGGCGTAGCATCCGAAGAAGAGTTCGTAGAGGATCAAGCCGGTCAGGTAGACGCCTTCCTTCCCCGCGATGCTGTCGACGTGGTACGAGACGCCGACCAGCACCAGGCCGATGAAGAACCCCGGGAGCGTGGCGATGGCCCAGAAGCGACGACCGCAGGTCTCCATGAGGAAGATGGCGGGGATGGTGCCGAGCAGGAGGGAGCCGCCTCCGACCAGAGACATGTAGTTGGCGTCGAATTTGTTGAAACCAATCTGCGCCATGAGCACGGACATGTAGTACATCTGTCGCGGTGGTCAGCAGGGGTCTGACATGGATCAGGGTCAGACTCACGATGGCGTTGATCCCCGTGAATTGGCCGAGGAAGATCATCATATTGGCGTAGATGATGGCACGACGGGCACGGGGCTTGGTGAAGAAGTCGAGCCACGGGGCGCGTCTGCTGCCGGCGCCGGCCGCGACTTCCGCCTCCTCCTCTTCCGTGCTGACTTTCATGACGAAGAATTCCTCGCGGCTCTCCACGTCCCGCGTGCCGCGGATGCGTCGCCAGACCTTGTATGCGTCGAGGACCCGGCCCTTGTGCATCAGGTATCGGGGCGACTCGGGGAGGAACAGCATCCCGATCAGCATGATGGTGCTGAAGACGAGCGACGATCCGAGGATGTATCGCCAGTTGCCGGGAACAGACAGGAACATGGCGGCGACGGCGTAGCCCAGAACCTCGCCGAGAGCGATGTTGAACTCTACACAACGGTGGCATTAGCAGCCGTTGATCGATGATCGAGGGCGTTCGGCCGGGTGGAAGACTTACGGTACAATGAGACCATGTTCCCACGCAATCGTCGCTGGACAGTCTCTGCAACATACACAGGCACAGTGCCACCCTCCAGACCGACGCCCATTCCCAGAATCACCCGCGCCGCCACAATCATGCCGTAGTTGATCGATCCGGCCTCCAAAGCGCCCCCGATCGTGTAGAGGATGCAAGAGATGATGATGCTCATCTTGCGCCCAAAGTATTCGTTGCACGGGGACAGGATGCAGGCGCCGGCGACGGCGCCCAACGGCATGGCACTGTTGACCAAGCTGTTCTGCTGGGAGGTCAGGCCCAGATCGTCCGGGAGGAAGAGGTTGGCGCCGGAGATGAGCGACTGATCCAGGCCGGAGAGCAGGCCGCCCATCGATGCGAAGGCGACCAACAGCCACGTGAAGTGCTTGGGGTTGTCGAAGCTAACGTCGAACATTCCAGCCTTTTTGTTCTCGTCCAGGACCTGCTTCTCGAGGTTCTCGATCAGTGCATCGGCTTCCCAGCCGCCCGCCTGCGCGATCTCGAGCGCTTCCTTGCGATCGTGGATGTGCGGGACTGATCCTGAGCGGACGGCGTCTTGGATCTCCGCGTGGGACATGTTGCGGCGCTCCGCGTAGGTCGCATCTTCGTAGTGATGCCGCTCGTTCGGATCGACTGGGTCGACGCCCGCCAAGGACTTTCCATTCTTCTCCGCCATCGTGTCGATCGTTCGCGGGCAGGATATCAGGTAGAGAAGGAACCTGGGAATAAATACCACGACAAAAGTATACTGGTGCCACCCAATGCTTCACTTTGAACGCCAGCCTTTGGCCCCGTCTCTCTCGGCCTGAGTGCCTTGCGAGAATCCAACGTGAAGTAGAGACGGCGCACCCATCGTCCCACCTTTTGTATCTCGCAGCCCCCGGACCATCTCCAGTGGGGTCCCAGTGGAGATCTCGCGGACGTCCGCACATGGCCCGGGGCGGACTCTCCATGTTCGCTGTGCATTGGGCGGATGTCGTCGCCGTCCAATGAGTGTGACGCAGGTGGGGGATCTGGAGGTGAAACGGACCGAATGCTTGTGTGTTCTTGGTCATTTTCTAGCGCCATTCGAGATGAACTCTACTCTCCGGATAGCCTTTGTAGCAAAGTCTTCGCCCTCTGATGAGGAGGCTCTGCAGTCTTGCTATTCCCAAGCGGTCCGCGGCAGAGTAGGGTGTGGTTGATCGCGCGACTCCATTGGATCTCTGATGGCCCAGACGCCCATAAGCGAAGAGGATTGCATGATGCATGATGCGCGGGACGTCTTGTGCGTGCAGATCCGTGAACACGCAGTCTCTGCCCATCATTTCCTGCTGTAGCGAGCTGTGGTACGTAATAGACTAGCTCGAGAAAAAACTTCGGCTTGCCGGGGAAAGTGATGGCCTCAGCAGGACGGATACCTCGATACGGGTTGGTGGCGCGAGCAGTCTCGATGTTTGCAGCTTGCCGGCATTCTGCCCAAGGCATCTCCAGCTTCATGATGATTATGGGTTACATGTACAGAGTCGTCTGGACAAGAGCAGCATCACAAAGTCACATGATGACGGGTCCCGCGCACCTCGCCTGTCCTGAAGACGGGAGTATGTGCATTCCATTTGCCTCCTCACCTGATACCTCGCCGCGTGTCGAACAGCCTGTTCGCGGTTTGCATAACACTTGCGTACGAATCATTATCACTACACACAACACCGCTCAGAGGCCAGACGCTTGTTCGTGTGCCATCGGGCCACTTACACGCATCTCATCAGTCGAGGTTGTGAGAGATGCTCGGATGGTCCGCACATGTGGGAGTGAAGTCCGAGCCTACCATCTCTCCATCGGAGACGACGCGGGTGCCCACCTGGAGACGGCTGGAGATGTCCCCTGGAGATGGCGTTTCTGCGGTGCTTCTCTTGGCTGCACTAATCACACCACACATCCTGACATGTGACGTACAGTAGTACTAAGGTGATAAGGCGCACCTACAACGCGACGGCGTCGCAACGCCCGTGACTTCAATCGCTTTCCTTATCACCGCGGAACCTGCTGCGCGAGCTGCTCCTCCCATCGTGCAGACCACTGCTCGTTCGTTGCGCTTTCGCCTTCACCCTCCCCGCGGGTCGGTCTCTCCCGTTAGCAATGTCTACACTGTCCGGAAGCTCCTCGCCCAGCATCGTGAAGTTCCTCGGCTGCAGTGGGAGGATGATCTCCTCGAGTGGGTACAGGTAACGTTGCACTCGTCTGATGACAGCTGGGAAGGCCACAGCGAAGATGAGCGAGACGACAAAAACTGGAACAGCTGCGTAGAGGTAGTCTATGGCAGATAAAGTGATGGTGGTGATGCCCCAGACGCTGGCGAGGTATGAAATCGGCAGAAAGACGGTGGCGGCTATGTTCAGGTAGGCAGAGTTGTCGGACTGAACCGCGTTCTGAACAGGTCACCACGGTCAGCTTGGTGCGGTCAAATGTTTGAGGGCAAGGATGGATACCTGAATGTTGAACTCAAGCTCGATGAGGTTGGTGAAACGCTCCTTGAAGCTGTCGATCTGGGAGTCGTACTGCTCGAGGTCTTCCACGGAGTCGTCCATGTCAGTCCACAAGGGATCTTTCTGCTCGTTCTTTGGCACATCGTCCTTCAGCTTCTGTAGCTTCTTGAAGGAGCGGCTATGAAAGCGCAGAAACTCCTTCAGCTCGTACATGCGGTCCACTTCTGCGTGCAGCAGTCGAGTCCTGGTCTTGACGGGCAGATGGCGGCCGTGGCTATTGGCCTCGGCCTCGTCAAGCCTGGTAGAGATCTCCGAGATGATGTTCTGCCAATCGGTGAGGAGCCAGTAGAGGCGCGAGAAGAGCCAGCAGATACCCTCCTCATCCTCACGGGGCTGATTGAAATCTCCATCCCTAAACAGGTAGTCGAACATCAGCCGGGACACTACATGCTCGGAGACTGCTGTCGGCTTGGTGAAGATGATGGCCACCGGGACCTCGCGATCAAAGCGGCAGGCACCGCGACCACACTCCCATGCGCCCACCCGAAAGCGGTAGTTGTCAATATCTGGCAGGCCAAAATCCTCCCACTGCGGTGGCTCCATGTCCACAGACCAATAGTATACCTGTGGCACGTTCATCTGGTCGATGATGAATGTCCATGGCAGGTCTGATCCACGCTTGCTGGCCCGCTGTGGAAATTGCATCGTGCCGGCGAACTGGACCTCGCGATCCAGGTCAGCGATATCGTCCCAGTAATCCTCGATGCAGGAGCTGAGGACGTCTTTCAGCCACGGCTGATATCCGTCGATCGCAATCACGAGCAGGTCCCGGGGACAGGCACGCGTCTGATCATCTACCAGCCTGGCAACGCGATTGGCGTCTCGGGCCCCAGATACGGAGATCTCGTTGAACTTGCGTGGAGCGCGTCTGTTGCCTACGCGGATCAAGATGGAGCTGTCACCGTAGTCCCACGATCTGCGGCGAGGTCGAATGCGCCTTGTGCTCGACATGGCTCATGATCCTGGTGGAGTCTGCTTGATACGTTGCATGTGCTTGCTACCTGAGCTTCATCGACGGCAGGCGACGGGACTCTGATCCGAGTTTAGGACGGTTGCATAAGCCCTATGGTTTCGAGCCCGAAGAGAGAGTCGGTAGACGTGCTCGAGGTCTGTTGTACGAGACTGCAATAGACTGCAAGATCCAGCTTCGTGAGCCACGCGTGATGTCGAAGACAGCGTCAAGTTTGTGTAAGCCAAGGGGATCTCAATGTAGACGCGATCGGGATGCCTTGTTTGATGTCGTCTCCCGTCTAGTGGTAGTCAGCGCTGATGGAGCATTTTAATCATGACAGAGACATAGTCGTGAACACGACGGGCAAAAGCGGACGACGGTACAAGTATCTGGTGGCAAGTGGAACATGCCATGTTATGATCATCATCATTGCACGTGGTCAAACGGTCGAGGCGCTCCTTTTCAGCCACGCCCGCGCCTGCGACTACTACAGAAGATTGAGCTTCTGCCCCTCCACAAACGATGCAGAGCGGAAGGCGCACCACCGCCCCCCCCCACTCCTGCTATCCTTGGCATAGCCTCGGTAAGACTTGGTCGATTGATTCTTCTCCCTGCACCTGTATCATTGTTACATGTACACACGCATCAATGGATACATGTATCGGAGAGATAATATCGTGGGAGCCAGGAGAGACTGTCGTCGCCCAAGCACCAAAGTTTTCTCTTGATGATCGCTTATCTCATCGGCGCGCCAATTACCATATCCGGTCCTCGAGTGAGATGCTCCATTCCGTACCTGGTAGCATGAACTTGTAGTAGCCGCAAGCAACACTCGCTGTCGCAAGGCTGATGCGCCCATGCCGCGCAACGCAACGAACCCATCCGGCAGGCCCGACTGGCACCAGGCACCGGTCGAGATGACCGTTCAAGATGACGGTGCCATGAAGGAGCAGGAACTTCAAGTGTCGGTCCTCCTAGCGAGAGGTCACTGGTAATCGGAATGAGCCGAGGGTGGGAGATGTTTGCCACACGCGCATCACGATGTCCGGATCAGGACGAGATGGTGGTGATGCGAAGCTCTGTCGAGACATGTATTCCCTCGAGCTGTCCGCAGCATGCGTCATGTTGCCTGGAGCCTCGCCGTGCTTGTCGGGGTGTGATGGACTGCTTGTGCTTGGCATGATTCATGTGGTCGCTCGAGATTCTGAGTGGGTGGTCGAGAATGGAGAGACGTGGGATGACCTCAGCCGTGCGCAAGCTCTGGATGTGCGTTGCTATTGTTGTCTGATTTGACAGTGCGAGACGGATTTATATAATGACGAGCTACTCTTTGTCGCGTCGGAGAAGGCTTGGTAGGGTTGTCGTGGGGGTGGAGAGCTTCATGTTGTGGCTTTGAAGGCCTCCGAGTATCGCCGGGGATGGGTCTCAGGTTACGAGGATCGGACCACGACATTGGTAGATGTCTGATGTCGGGGTGGAACAGGGAATGCGGTCATGCACAAGTCCGTCGGTGGTTGTTGCCTGCATTATTACGTTTGAGTCGATGGCAGACGGGCGCGGAGCCACTTTCGTCGAGAGGCATGCGATATGGCCACGATTCAAGCCTGAGGTGACACATACATACACACAGTGAACATTCATGACGATCATAACGGCGGATGATCCACGGTCTCGACTGTATCTGTGTCCGACATGATCTGTACCTTGGTATATATGTGCCTGGTCGATAGCGGGAGCATGCGTGCCCAAAGAACGGGGAGACTACATGTAATAAAATGAGGCGCGTCTTTGCTGGCGCGCCGCTGCGACGGGAACATCCGCGCGAGCTCCAGCCCGTCACAGCGTTCTACTCTAGTAGTTGCCTGCCGGCACCGACATCTTCGCCGAATCAACTGTACACACGTCAGAAGATCTCTCTCTCCGCCCACGCCATTCTCCACGCGGCCCATCATCACCTGCAGTCGCTCCCATCACACTGCGAACGCTCTGCTGGCGCGGGGCAAGACTGACGGACCGATTATTCGCAGGGACGACGCCTCCGCTGTGGCCGATGCGTGAGGAAGCGCCTCAGAAGACCGCTCCACCAAGCTACAACAAGAGACCTACTACATAATAAGAATCACTCGCGCACTGCCGCTGGTCGCCCATCATCCTCCGCCGACCACCGGGCACCCGACATCACCACTGCATCCCGCCCGGCCAGCGTGCGAGAGCCACTCACAGCAGGCGGCACCCAGGATACCTGATCCCACACCCACGCATTCCACCTCACTTCACATGCAGCCCCACTGTCACAGTATTTCCCATTCTCCCTCTCGTCCATGCACTCCACTGCACCTTGACCACTGCGTCGACTCGGCGCGCCCGCCGCCATCATGGTCAAAGCAAGCGTGAATCACAGTGAGCCGATCCCTCGCTCTCGTTGCTGCTGCTGCTGCTGCTGCTGCTGCTGGGCTCTCTGGTGTCTGTCGATGCGACAACTACTGACGTGAACCGCTTCCCGCAGACTACTACGCCGATCTCGAAGTCCCTACCACGGCCACCGTCGACGAGATCAAGAAGCAGTATCGCAAGCTCGCCCTCCTGTACCACCCGGACCGCAATGCTGGCAAAGAGGAGGAATTCATACCCAAGTTTCAGGCCATCCAGACCGCGCACGAGATCTTGAGCGATCCCACGACGAAGGCCAAGTATGATGCCGATCGGCGCAAGGCGGGACTCTACCCGAGCTCTGCCTTTGGCGGCGCAGCAGCTCCTCGACAACCGACAGGCAACCCGTACGCCGCGACGTCGGCCTACCCACCTCCACCACGTCGTACGCAGCCCGGCACATGGCAACGACCTCAGCCTTCTGCCGCGGCGGGCACTGCGCCCAGCGGTGCAGAGCGCTTTACCAACTTTCCGCGCGCCGCTCCCACAGCTCGCAAAGACCCGGCGCAAGATCGAACAAACATGTTCAAAGCATGGCAGAACATGAACAATGCAGCAGACCGGCAGCAGCGTTTCACCCCGGCCGCGCCACCGCCCGGCGCTACGGCCTCGTCGAACAGGCCCAGGCCGCCGCCACGATCCGATACGAAGATCCCGAGCGAGGAGGAGATCCGAGCAGGCATGAGTTACCGCAAAGCACCACCTCCACCGCCTCCGCGACCAGACCCGGAGGCGGCTGGAGCACACAGCTCAGCTTGGGCTAGCTTCCAGCAGCAACAGAAGAAGCCGAGCAGGCCAGGGACGTCGCGCAACAATACGTCCAAGACACCTAGGAAGCATGGCTTTGACCCGAATGCGCCGGGCTCAGACGAGAGACCGGCCGCTGCAGGTGGGTATGCGCAGAGACATCGCTCGGAGGACTATGGACAGCCACCCATGCAGCAGGAATATCCTCCACCACCTCCAGGACCCCCTCCGCAGTCGCCTCTAACCCCCGGCGTCTCTCCTACGGCACAGCAGCGTCCTCAGGGAGGGCAGCACCGGTCATCCAAGAGCCGTGGCTACGATGAGGGACAGCCACAGGTGCCGTATGCCGAGGGCAACAGGGTGCGCACACCATATACGAGCATTAGCGGTGAGAAGACCCAGTTCACGCGTGACTCCAACGACGGGCTGAGACGCTCTGCAAGCACACGGGATTCGACAAAATTAGACCCAAGTAGCGCACGTTCCTCAAGGGCACGAAGCACAAGCCCGACGGGTCGGACTCCGCCGGCCGATGATCACAAGCACCAGAATGGCGCCGCACCGGGAACTTTTGGCGGCGTGGACTATAGCGACAGCGATGCTTCTCCCTCTCCTACCAGGCCCATGTCGACAAGCACTGATGATAGTCGAGGCACGGGCAGCCGACCTGGTACAGCATCTCAACCTTCGCCCTTCGCGCCACCGCGGCCGATGAAGGTGCCCACGCCACGCAGCAAACGGTACAATGGCTCGATAGATTCATCTGTTCCTGGCGCTCGATCCGACACAGAAGGCTACCCGGGCATGCAGCAGAAGAATGCCCATAACATGTACGTCAACGTCAACCCCTTACACCATGATACCTTCAATGCGTCCCCTTTCGTCACGGCTGAATGGCCTGCAAGTGCTTTTGGTCCGACATCAGCCTCAGTGTCCGAAAGCCGCAAGCGTGAGTGGGCGAATGTCCCGGAGTGGGCCATTCCACCTTCGGTGCGCTATGGACAGCCCGAGGGGAAGGGTCAGAATGTGAGCTCCGATGATCGGACTGAGCGAGCTTCGCCAGCATTCGAAGATGATTCCACACCTCGGCAGCACTACAAGGTTGATGCCTTGTACGCTGCCGCGTCTCCTGAGCTGCAAGATGCGTGCGACTTCTTCTATGACGTGCTCACTAGACATTATGGAAGCGTGCCGTCCGCCTACGACATGGAGATCTTTCTCAAACTCGCTTCAACAGCGAGTGTGGGACGATCGTCCGGCAATCAGCTCATCGACGATGCAATGTCACGCATACTCTCCCTCTATCCATGTGTCGCATGTACGGTGTTCGAGATCATGATGGAAAATTCGGCTAACAAGAGAACTCGTCTGAACAGCTTCACATATCGGTTCAACAATGACGCCTTCACACCCGGCGGCAAGAGCCGCAGCGAAGAGAACATCAACACTAATTTCTCGCCCGACGGTTTCAATGGCTCTTTTGTTGGCCAGCCAGACTATTTCGCGCCACCACCGTCAACGGCCAAAAAGTCGTCGTCGCCTCCTGGGAGGCAAAAGGGTGGGCCAGCATCGACGACGTCCCCCTATGTCAGCGCGAATGGTAACGCTACGTTTGGACCTGCCTCGGCCGACAGTGCGAATGGGTCGAATGTCTCATCCAGCAGTAAATTCGACCCACAGGAATGGGATGGCGCTTTCACAGATCCCTCCTGGGTTTCAGGCAACCCGCCTCCGAAGCCTTCCAGTCCCATCAAAGGGAACAAGGCTAGAAGTCGCAAGTCAAGCAGAGCAGCAAATGCGTCTGAGACGACTGGCAGCATGGAGCAACCTCATGTAGTTGACGACGACGCCGGACCGTCTGGAGGGGCGAGCGTGGGGCAGGGTGATGGGACGTCGGCCACGGATTACGCGGACGAAATGGACATCGACTCCGCCCCACCCGCTTCTGATGTACATGCCAACGCGCAGGCCGTGCCAAAACAAGCCGCGGCTTCAAAGGAGCCTAGGCTAGTGTCAGTTCCGCCGTCGGCGTGGCGCCAGTCGCAAGGGCCTCCAGGCACCAAGTCCGACGATCCAGCGCTGAAAGCCAACTTGGAGGATCTCGCTCGCGTCGAGCCGTTCGCCGCACACGCCGGTGGAGAGGGTCTACAAAGCTTCGCCGGGCTGAGCTCGACTTTGCCCTTCCAATCTCAAGCTTCTGCACCAGAGCAGCCACAGCCTCGCACGTTGAAGCTGCCGCAGAGACCGAAGGCGCCGGAGCCGCCGCAAAGGCTGACCAAGGAGTCGTGGCATAACTACGTTGCGGCTTTTGGGTCCTATCTTGGCGCATATCACGCTTTCAACACCACCCTGATCAAGCACTTTGAAGCTCGCGAAGTTCAGGCCAAGGAGTACCTCAGTGGCGGGACTGCTTGGCTGGAGGCCGCTGGTACGACGGCAAATTCGAAGGGCTTCCCTAGCTACCTTCAAGGCGTGATGGATGATGAGCAGGTGCGCGAGGCCTGGAGCATCGGGCACGAGAGGCACCAGGATGCTGTCAAGACCTTTGATGGCATCCGCGAGAGGGTGCGAAAGTTGGCGGCTGCGGCTGCATTGGCGGATCATTAGGGAGGGCTCTGCACTTCCAGACATGAGAATGCCTCGAGCGGGGCATGCGAGATGACTTTGGTGGTTTCGTTGGTCTTCGGAATCGCAAGAGCACATGTTCGGGCCGGGGTGGGCAACGCTCCACGGATTCGTGCACGTGCGTCGCAGGACTCGGCGTCGAACAAGGATCGGGGGTACGATCAGAACTTGGGATGGGTTGGGTGCATACATGATGGGATAGAGGGCAATTGCTGAGCGTTGAAGCGATCGAGTGAGGATGCGGAGGCCTTTGCCGTCCCCCTTGTTCACCATGTACTATTCCACGGGTGCTGCAGTTTCAGCAAACATGATGCACGAATAGATTTTCCGGCTAGCCCGGCCATTGCGGCGGGCCTCAGCCATTGAAGATGGAGATGTTGTGTTTGGCGAGGTTCTACAGAAGTACTATGCCTTGGCCCTTCTCTGCCTATAGGTAGGTATGGTGGTGAGCGGGACAATTCTTCCGCGGCGCATTTGCGAGCAAGGTTGACCCAGCCAATCAAGGCGGCCCTCTCGCATCGTCCACCACTGCCGTTCTTCGACCGGATGAATGAAACCCCGCCCAGCAGCGATGGCGGACGGGACGGACTATACAAAACCATTCGAGACCTCACCTCCCATCTCTCCTCAAAACAGACTACTGTCCTATGCCCTTGTCGTTCTGCACCATCACGACCAGAAGACTGCTTGGCACCGTCAACCCCGTGGCGAGAGCAAACCTCATCGATCGACATCTCCACGGCCGCCACCACAGGACCCTCATGGCGTCGGTCACCGCCTGGGATCGCCTGATCCGCTACGTGTCGGCCAAGGACGGCACGATCAGATACGGCGAGCCCATCCTGCCGCACCCGACCGCCGACATCGACGCCCTGGCCCGGAACGGCGACCTGAGAGTCAAGGTCCTGGCGGGGCCGACTCCGATCCAGGCCACGGCGACGGGGGACGAGGACGCGGTGCAGCAGCTCCTGGGCCCGTTGACGCCGAACGATGTGCCCGTCGTGCGGTGTGTCGGCCTCAACTACAAGACCCACAGTCAGTCAAACCCCCCCCCCCGGTCTCGAGACCTCCTCTCAAAGATCTAACGGGGTGGCGACCCGATAGTCCTGGAGACCGGCTTCGACCTCCCGACGCACCCGACCCTGTTCTTCAAGACCGGCCACGCCGTCGCCGACACCCGCCAGCCCACCCGGATCCCCCCGCTCGGCCAACCCCAGTGCGACTACGAGGGCGAGCTCACCGTCGTCATCGGCCGGGACGCCAAGAACGTCCCCCCGGACCGCGCGCTCGACTACGTCGCCGGCTACGTCGCCGGCAACGACGTCTCCTGCCGCGACTGGCAGATGGACCCGGCCAAGGCCGGCATGATGCCGCAGTGGTCCTTCTCCAAGTCCTTCGACGGCTACGCCCCGCTGGGCCCGGCCATCGTGTCGACCCGCGTGCTCGGGGACGGGAAGGGGTTGGCGTTGCGGACGTACGTCAATGGGGAGTTGAGGCAGGACAGCAATACCTCGGATCTGTGTTTCGGTGTGAGGGAGCTGGTGTCGTTCTTGAGCACGGGTCAGACGCTGGAGGCGGGCACGCTGATCATGACGGGCACGCCGGGGGGCGTCGGCATCGGCATGAAACCGCCGAAGTTTCTGAAGGACGGTGATGAGGTGGCCGTTGAGATCGAGGGCATCGGGAAGGTGGTGACGACTATGCAATTTGAATAGTTCTGCAAGTTTCTTTTTTTTTTTTTCCGCTAAAGATACAGGTAACGCACCGTTACACCATCGGTGACTCGTCCCGTCCCTCCCTCCGCAATCAGACTGAAATGCAGACTGACACATCTCCAATCTCCTGATTAATCCAACGCCACCAACCCAAACACTCTCATGGCCACGATCCTGATTCTCCTGAATTTCAAGACAGATACTGCTCGAACCTGCCCTCCCGCGGCGGCGTACTCTCCAGCGAACCCTCCTCTCGCCTCGAAACCCACGTCCGCCGATCCCCCTCCAACTCCGGATGACGACCCATCTGTCCATCCAGGTCATTCTCCTCTTGGCTCGTGACCGA
Organism: Teratosphaeria destructans; assembly: GCA_010367425.1. Lineage (NCBI taxonomy): Eukaryota > Fungi > Ascomycota > Dothideomycetes > Mycosphaerellales > Teratosphaeriaceae > Teratosphaeria > Teratosphaeria destructans. The sequence goes on from WBMN01000020.1 coordinate 428,419, forward strand.
CGCATGCGCAGCACGCGGCCTGCGAGGTCGTGGCGTGGCGCCTTGATGAGCGGGCCGGTGGACATGACGTTCCGGGATCGATGGCGGGGTGCCCATAGCCGTCGTCACCTGGAGCGCCATCGTCATGGGATTGACGGCCGTCGTCGGGCTCGTCACGGGCGCGGGATTCCTGGCGGCCAAACCGTCAGCGTGCTGAGGTCTGGGCCGCGCCGGTGGAGGGATGTCGGCAGGCGTGCGAGGCTGGGTGCCTGGCGGCTTGGAGTCGTCGTAGATTGGCATCCTGGGAGTCATGCTCTCCGTTGGCAACGGCTTCCGCTTGACAGCACTGCTCGACGGCTCCACAGCTTTGGAAGGTGATTTCTGTGCGAGCGGGCTACGAGCGTCTGCTCCTGTTGATGAGTCGAGAGGAGTGCTGGGCGAGGATGGGGTGATCTCGCGCGGTGGCGATCCTGCTGGCATCGACCGATGCGGGACCGCATCCTCAGCTGTGCTCTCCGCAGGTGCCACATTGACGACGACGGTGGCGGTACTCGGACGAGACAGCTCAACCGCGACAGCGCTGTGCGGTGCAGCAGGGACGACTGTTGTATCTTGACGGAACAGGTCTCCACTGAGCAGCGAGATCCTGTGTCGAGTGACCGGCGGTCGCTCGAAAGACCTTCCGACCGATCGTTGGCGACTCGCGGCCACGCGACTGATCCGCTCGGTGAGCTCGTCTAGCGGCGAGCTACGCATCCGCAAGAACTCTGCAGTGGCATCGAGTCCTTCGACCGATGGCCGACGACTGGACAGAGAGCTGCTGATGCCGCTGGCCGCACTCACCATACTTGGCACCCGTCTCGCGCTCGGAGTCGGCGGTCGTGCTTGCACGCGTGAGCTGCGTCGACGGTGGGAGACCTGTGGTCGTGTGGGGGGACGTAGGACTGGATATCGCTCTAGGTGTGGTGATGGCCGCAGTGCGAGATTGCTGTGCTCATTGCTTAGGCGATGTCGGGCTGGGATCGGGGGCAGTGGACGCGAACGCCTGTGCTCGGCACGCTGTGAGGCTTCAGAATCGACATTCTGCTCGGAAGATGAGCGGAGACGGAGGCTCGAGGAGCTGTGACTGCTGTCGAGACTGTTCCAGCGAGGTTCCAGGCCTCGCACCACGACGCTGTTGCCGCTGGACGATCGATTGTCCCGCCCGAGGCGAGTCTGGGGCACGAACGCAGGAGCATCGGGATTCAGCTCTCGGGCATGTCGCTCTTGAGCGGGAAGCTGGTGGGTGGGCGGGTCTTGGTGTACAGACGTATCGTGGCTTCGCGTATAGCGGCGCCTCGCTCTTGCGCTCGACAGGGCAGGTAGAATTGGAGGGAGTTGGGGTAGAGGTTTGTGCGAGGACGGGTAAGCATCCGAGTTGATCTCCCCTAGAATCGATCGTCCTGCGCAAGCCGGCGTCATGCCGTTCGGATCTTCGCGATGAGGTGCAGCACACGCTGCTGGGCAAGTGTCACGGGCCCCATCAAGCACAGCATTACTGCTGCATCCACGAGCATGCTCTGCGGCACGGTCATCTCGAGTGCACGTCTTGTCCCCAGCTGTGTTGGGTGGGCTGCCGCGGACAGCCTGCTTTCCGAGCTTTTTGGGGCTCAGAATGCGTCCAAGGATGGACTCAGAGGATGCAATCGATTCGGGTTGTTTCAGAATCTGGCTCTCAACCAGGTCTTGTATGTCAGACGGTGCGCCGCCACCATGGATTTCAGAGTGACAGCTGCTATGAGTTGTTGACACGCCGATCGAAGCATCATACTCTTGAGCGCTGCATACGGTCGCCTGTGACGAACTTGATGCAGTTTGTTGGCGTCCATGATTCTCCTCTTTGGTGGTGATGGCCGACCCGATGAAGTGATCTGGGCCTGGGCTGAGTCGGACATTGGCACGCTGTCGTGCGTACGCCCGAGCAGATTGGCGAGCATTGTATCTCACCTCGAAGTCAATGATGTCGGTGCTGGTAAGGTTGATGCGAGAAGGCGGGCAGCGGAGCATGTCCCAAGTTGTGCACTGACACGGGTTGCCGATTGTTTGCAAATGAGTCAATTGTAGCGTCGGGAAGTGTGTAGGCGAGAAAAGAGAGAGCTTGTCCATTCAAAATATGATGCTCAGACAGGAATGGTAAGATGGATAAGGGTAACTACCTGCTTGTCGTTTCGAGAGGGAAAGAGGCTGTCGGCGTAGAGTAGCTGCAGTCGCAACAAATGGTAGCAGCAACTGGCCATCGCTGCCAACGGCAGCCAGGCGAGCATGACTGGTGACAGACGACAGTGCAGTCTCCACGAGCTGATTCCGTTCCAGCTGGTTGCACACATTAGCGGTCATTGGTGATCCAAGGTATGACAACCGAGAGATGTCTGGCGAGCGGCGGGCTGAGTGTGCGTAGAAATGGCATTTCGTTCACTCGTAGAACACTTCGCAGCACGACAATCAAGCCGCAGAAGCTCTACTCGAGAGATTTCGAGCTTGACAGACGAGTCGTTGTAGCTGAGTCTCTGGACAGAATGATGTGAAGTCGAGTCAGCTTGCCAGCGGCTGCCATACGCCCTCACACGCTGACAGCCAGAAAGGCATCCGGACCAGTCTTGCTCCTCTCCGAAACCAATAGCTTGGCCAGGAGGCAAGTCAAGACCCCATTTCGTGGCATATCTATCTCTTGAGGTCGGATGCCGTTATATGCATGCGGATTTCCGGCATCGACAGGATACAGATGCGGTAATTGCTGATCATCCAGGGCCATGCGCCAAGCTGCTGACAGAGCATTCCTTGATCAATAATAGGACCTCCCTCAATACCCCATCGTAGCGTAACACACGCCGACGACGTGCTCGTGGTAAGCGCAGGTGTCCTCTCCAAGAAAGAAGGCAGCTTTCCGTGACACGGGTTCATCACGAAAGTTTGCTCGCCAGAACGTCATACTCTTCGTCGCAATGTCCATCATGAATTCGACGTGCAACGCCTCCTCAGGCTCCTTGACATCGACCCACGTCGGGTTCCCCACGCACGTGTAGATGTCGCGCCACAGCATCCTGAGATGCGACCGAGGCGGGGTGTTGTTGTAGACCAGGTCTGCCAAGCGGGATGTGAGCGTCGGTGGAGACGAGAAGAACGAAGCGGCTGACGGAGATGAAGAGGCGGTCGCCATGGGTCGTGTCAAGCCCTGAGGGTGCCTGAGGCGTATCTCTTCGGTGGAGAGATGCTGGAACTCCGGCAAGGTGGAGATGTGCTGAAGATCCTCTCTCGCCGAGTGGCCGACGTGTGTGGGTGTGAAAATGAAGGCGGGTCCCCCAGCTGCAGGCACGACCGGCGGCGGAGCGTTCATCTGCAAGGGCGTAAGGTAATTCTCGTGCCTGTCCACTGTCCCGAATAATAAAAGAAGAACGACCGCACCGTATGGCTTGGCGCCAGACCGCTGTTGTTGTGGTTGTTGGTGAATTACACGTACCTCATGCCCACCACGCGCCGGAATTGCCCCGCGACGCGTTCGTGACGACATCTGCCGCGGTGCCTGAGACCTCCTGTTCCCTTGATTATCAACACCCCCCATCCACCCACCATGTCCCGACCCATCACCACCTCCCACAAGCCATGGCACACCCACATCACCCTCGACCTCCTCGCCCTCATCCTCCGCCGCAGCATCTTCCACCCCTTCATCGCATGCCTGATCCCGCTCTGCCAGCGAGCCGTGGGCGCTCCAGCCCACGACCCCCCCGTCATCGCCACCTCCCTCTACGCCTCCCTCATCACCCTCCTCTGGCTGCTCCGCGTGATCGACCACCGCATAGCGTACGGCCGACCGCGCGACGTGACCTGGGACGAAGAAGTCGTCGTCATCACCGGCGGCGCGAGCGGCCTGGGGAAGATCCTCGCGGAGACGTACGGCATGCGAGGCGCGAGCGTCGCCGTCCTCGACGTCCAGGAACCCCAGCGTGAAAGCGAAGCCCGACGAAACGTCCACTTCTACCTCTGCGACGTGAGCGACGCCACCGCCGTCTCAACCACCCACCATCAGATCTCAAAAGATGTACGTCCGTCCCACCCATCAATCCAGCGAAACCCCCCTCGCTGACGGTAAGCTCCCCCCCCCTCCCCCCCCTCCAGCTCAGCACCCCCACAATCCTCATCAACAACGCGGGCATCGTCACCGGCAAACCCCTCCTCGCCCTCACCACGCCCGAGATCACCCGCACCCTGCACATCAACCTCCTCTCGCACTTCCACACCCTCCGCGCCTTCCTCCCCGGCATGCTCTCCTCCCGCACCGGAGGCACGATCGTCACCGTCGCCTCCGTGCTCGGCAAACTCGGCGCGAGCCACCTCTCCGATTACACGGCCGCGAAAGCGGGATTGATCGCCCTGCACGCCTCGCTCCGCGCCGAACTCACGTCCCCGCAGGCGCCCGAGGGCGCGGACAAGATCCGTACCATCCTCGTGACGCCGGGCCAATTGTCGACGAGTCTGTTCCAAGGCGTCCAGACGCCGAGCTCGTTCTTCGGACCCGTCGTCGAGCCCGTGGAGTTGGCGAGGGAGATTGTGAAGATGGTCGATGCGGGCGAGAGCGGCGAGATCAGCCTACCGCTGTACGCGCGCTACATTGACTGGTTGCACGTCTTGCCTGCGGGTCTGGCGACGATCGCCAGATGGACCAGCGGCATGGACAGGGCCATGGAAGGATTCACAGGCGGACGCGACGCAGCAGAGACGCGGAAAGATCGATGATGGCGGAGCGGGGCTGATGGGGATCGGCGTGATGCCCGTGGTCGTGTTACGTACATACTTATGTACTTCCTCCGCCCACCACCGCCTGACATCCAACCCCCGCGTACTGCTCCACACTCAAATCTGACTGCCATCAGCTGTTCCCTGACACAAAAGACACACCCTATTCCATATATTTCTACCACCCGTGGAGTGAATGCCCTCGAAGCCGGACTCGCACAAACAACGCCGGCGCTTCCCTCGCACGACCAATCATGTGCCACGTAAGTAGAAACCAAATGATTTCGAGTAGACAAGAAGCATTCCCCGGAACCCCATGACTGCTGAACGCCTGGCTGCGTGCTTACCTGCCTGCTTGCTTGGGTAAAGGAAAACAACAATGCTCGACCCCGCTCGTGAAGAAGCGACCGGCCAAAAGAGGTCTTGTCGCGCAATTTTGTCGTAACGTCGTGATTCTTGATGGTAATTTGTGGCAATGTCGACTCTCTCGGAAGACGCCACCCTCTCGCCTCGACGCCTCAGAAGACGGCCGCAAGGCCGCTCTTCGAATGTCTTTTTGAGAACCTCTTGCGTCCCTTGAATGCTCCCCCGCTGCTTCCCATGTCGTCGCCATCCGTGGTCTTGCGCAATGTCTGTCGAAGGGTATGTCTGTCTCCGGGAAGTGGCGTGGCGGCATCGCCGCCGATGGAGTCTGCCGGGCTAGACACTGAGGACTCGAGGTTGTCGAGCACCGACTGCCCTGAGTAGGACGAAGTCATGCTTTGTGCGATGGCGAATTCTCGTGCTTGCTCCAGAGATTCCAGCCATTCCTGCGTGCTGTATTTGGTGCCTGCTGGATCAGCTGTAGTGCCTCGCGGGTCCTCGAACGTGAGGTGTTTGTCGCGCTAGACGTCGGTCAGCTTTTCATTCCACAGAGATCGCTCGGGTATAGCTTACTGTGTCTAGCGACCAGGCTGTCAAGCCTTTATTATCCACATAGCTCTTCCAACTAGTACCGCTCGCCATGAGATCAACATCCAGCTTCGCCTTCTTCTCGTTGCCACCTGCAGCTGCGATGATCAACCTCGCACCACTGGTGATCAGCACTAGCCTTTCTCTTCGCTTGGTCGTGTTCCCGCTAAAGAACCTGCTGAATTTGGGCTTTTCACTGAGTGTGCTCGGTCCATCGGGACTTTGTGCTTGCGGTCCAGTGAAGACAATCAGGTTCCCAAGCTTCAGTATTCGTTCATTATTGCGCGTGAGTACAGGTGACCAGTCAATGTCCAGTTGGCTGGGCGGAGGCAGCTCGGTGATGCCTCGTAGCTGTGGTCGACTCTGCGGAGGTGAGCTAGCTTGATTTAACGCAACTGCTGCACCTGCCGCCGCAAGGCTGTTGTTGCTCTTGTTACCACCATTCAGCTTGATGGGCTCAGGAGGCGGCGCTGCATATGGCTTCAACCTTGGCGCTTTCTGTCGCCAAAGGCTCTTCCCCCATTGCACTCCATCGAAGAACTGATGGTTCTTGATGTGTTCCACTGGTAGTCGGTTTCCGGGTTCCAGTACGAGCAGCCGCTCGACGAGATCTCGCGCCACGGGTGGGAAGCCATCTGGAAACGTGTACTCCAATCCCAATATCTTCTGGAAGGTCAGATACTCGTTCGCTGCCTTGAACGGTGGTCGGCCGGCAAGTAGTTGATAGATGATACAGCCAAAGGCCCAGAGATCCGACGCCTTGCACGCGTTCTTGTCGCGCAGCAATTCCGGACTCACGTACTCTGCCGTGCCAACGAAAGACACGGCTCGGTCAGTTTCGGCACCATCGGTGATGTTACCGCTCGCTACCTCGGACCCAGATCCATTGTATTTCGGCTCTGGGAGTATCTTCGCCGTTCCAAAGTCTGTAATCTTGACGTGCATGTCGCGATCAAGTAGCACATTTTCCGGCTTCAAGTCTCGATGTATCACTCCTCGACTGTGCATATACGCAATGCTGTCCAGTATCTCTGCTCCGTAAAATCTGGTGCATTCAATGTCGAAGCTCCCCAATTTCTTCAATACACCCAAAAGCTCTCCTTCCGAGGCCAGATCCAGTACAAAGTACAGTGACCGCTCATCCTGAAAGGTGTAGTAAAGCCGTACTATGCCAGGATGTTCCGTCAATCGGTTCAACGTATCCCTTTCGATGTTCACATATTTCACCTTCTTCTCTTTGATGATGTGGCGCTTATCCAAGACCTTGATCGCATACTCCTTCAAGTTCTGCCTGTCCGTAGCCGCCAGGACCGTGCTGTATGAGCCTTCTCCCAACGTCCGTCCAAAGTTGAAATCCTTGACACCCTTCTTGACCATCCGCGTCTGCATCTGTCCAGAGGGGTCTGTCTCCTGTCTCTGAGCAACCGCCGCTCCCCGCTCCTGCCATTCTTCCGTTGATCTCGAAGGCGGGCCTGCGCCTCTGTACGGAACATCAGGTCCTTCGTATGCGCCTGGAACACGCTTCGAGTTCCGTCTAGGCGGGAGCGGTACGTTGCCGCCGTTCACTGGTGGACCCGGCTGCCTGTATGATTTGCTCGTCTGTCTGCCAACTCCACCCGCCATCATATTCCTTGCTGATCGCGAAGTACTCCGTGCAATGCCTGATGCCGTGGCATCCGAAGACCCCATGTCATCTCGATACCGATATGCTGACTGACTGGACATGTGCGAGCTGGTGGAGGAGGTATTGTGTTGCATGTACATGCTGCTGACGGGCCTGGTATTCGGAGGCGGTGGGCCAGGTTGGCGGTACTGCGGGTCGTGGGTGGGTTGTGGTGGATAGTATGGCGCCTGGGTGGGCGTCGAGGTGCTCTGACGGCTGCTCTGGCTGCCATTGTCCACTGGCTGCCCTGCCGCGGAGTACAGCGACAGGGGCTGCGGCACCCTAGGCTCTACATCTGTGTCCTTCAAGCTGTACGTGTCGGGGTTGAAGCCCAAGCCATCCTCCCCTGCCAATGCGCTCTCGTGTGACAGTTGCGGGAGCAGACCGGGGGTGGAGGCCTTGGAGGCGGTGACGGTGGCGATGGAGGAGGGCGAGGACGGCGGCGGGGGTCGGGAGGACGGGACAGTCGTCGACGACAGCGGCGGTGGAGAGGGTGATGCGGTGCCTTGTTCGTCGGGGTTCGCGATCCTCAGGCCGCCAAGGCTCTGCGAGAGACTCAAATCTCCGCTCATGGCTGTGACTATAGTGACGGGCTACAGGCAGGCTGGACTCGACGCCCGCTCTCTCTCCCTCTCTCTCTTTCTCTATCTCTCTCTCTCTCTCTCTTTCTCTCCCTCCCTCTCTCTCTCTCTCTTGCTCCCTCTCAGAGCGCGGCGGGCAGTGAGGATGATCGGTCGTCGTGCAGCAGATCGAAGATTCTCGTGCGCGGCCCACAGCGAATGCACGGCCGCGACTGCATCACATTGAGGAGAATCCGGCGACGGGACTCGGTCTGTCGGTCAGGCGTGTGCAATGTCGGTCGCTGGCCCGTGACGTACGCCGACTAGGTCCTGGACGGCTACAGACAAGCTCTCCCCGAAGTCACGAGCTTTGACTCGCGCGCTAGAACTAATTAAAGACTCCGACCGTTTCAGGCCTCAATCTTCCATCTCTTTATCATCATCCTCATCATCATCATCCTCATCATCCTCATCCTCATCATACCTTTACGTATCCTAACATCCCGTATAATAAGCAATGATAATAAGTAATAATGGGTGATCGCTTCATCTCTCCATCGGCCACCTCGTCCGCGTCCGTCGCATGGCCGTGTGCCACCCGTCCGCAACGAGCAGGCTCCACGACACGTTACATCTCATTGCTATTTTGGTGACCGAATTCCGCTCCATGAGGTGTCGAACGATTGAACAGATCTTCAGAGCGCCTGCATTTGGTTCCTGCATCGGCACGCGACACCTTGTTATTAGATGTTCAGAGCCATCGCCAGCAAGGCCACAACTACCGTATTATTATTATTAGCGTCCCTCCACCTCTCACTGCTGGGACCACGTCTGCCCTACGTCTCTACCGTGACCGCTCCGAGTGATCGCCGGTTTCATCTGTCTCGAAATGGTGATTTTCATACGGCGATACTTGCCGAAGACGCAATGCACTTGATTGCGTTTGTCTCACACAGCAGCAACCAGCATGGTCAGGTTTTAATAAGCGATCAAAGACGCAGGTGAGCTCGTATCACATTAGCTATATTGCTACATTAACATACAGGAAGACGGCGGCTGCCACGATCTCGGACGTGGCTGTGGTCCCGCCCTGCTGGTTCGACAATATTACGCGCCGAGTCGCAATCTCGCTCAGCGGCGCTCATCGAAATTCTCCTCTTCCTCGTTGTCATCAGAAGCCCACGGCGTGGGTACCGAAGGGAACGAGTCCAGATCTCGACCCCTGACTTCCTCCATCGATCCACGCTCCTCTGGCGGCTCAAAACTGTCCATGAGATCGCTACCATATCTTCTCTGATGCGCCTCCCATTCCGCGTTTCTGTACTCCTGCTGTCGATAATCTGCGTACTGGTTCATGCCGCTGTCGAATCGTACTCTCTGCGCGTCCCGGCTCCGGCTATTGCCGACAGCGCTCTCCTGTGTGGAGCTCGATCGCGGCCATGGACTACTCAGACGCCGCTCGCTATTCTGATCGACCGTCGTAAAGACGTGGATCGCTGCTCCAGGAGGAATGTTGGCCGGAATTGGAACCGAAACGGCTTCCTCAGAGCGAGAGCTCCTGTCGTCCACATTCTCATTGCGTCTAAACATCGCATGCGAGGTGATCTCTGATCCCTGAATGGAGGCTGGCACGCCCGATCGATCCGACGAGGATTTGGTCATGCTCATGCCGTTCTCGCTGTACACCTTGGTATATTGTCCGTCCGAAGCATTCGTCGTCATGCTCCTGAGCTCTTTGGTGGTGAAGGCCTTCGGCCAGAACCGAGATACGAGCGCGCGCAAAGTGGGCAAGCAACTGCAGATGATGCCGGTATTCACCTCGACCATGGACCAGATTGCCGTGCCTGGATAGTAATACGATCGGTCGTTGTGCTGCAGCCCCTCGTACAAGGCTGGAAGTCGTATTATGGAGACCACGCAAACGAAACCACCCAGACCAAAAATTCCCATCAATCCCAACTTCTGCTTTCTTGGAAGCTCAAGCGCTTTGAAAACTGGTAGGGGCAGGATCGTAATAATCAGGTCTGACACTATGTTAATGCCAGCGTTCCTGCGGTAGAATTGTCAGTGGATGTTGAAATGTCGAGCGCAGACGGTGCGACCTACGTGAACCATAATGCATTGAGCGACAGACAGCCACCGAAGTAGACTTGTGGGTTCCAGAACTTCCGGACGGGAACGCACGTGAAGATAGCGCTGAAGAATTCCCAGGTCACAAACACGATGCAGAAAGCCATCATGATGTAGGTCGCCTACGGCCGCGGTCAGCAACGGGGACAGCGCCAACAAGGTGCTCTGCTCAATGAGCACTCACTGTCACGGCGTTAGCGAAGAAACCCTCATGTCTGTCGCACAGTACGTACCAACGCGAAATAGCTTTTGAGGAAGTATGCGGTTGTACTGTATCAAGATGGAGAACTTGGTGCAGAACATGGCCAAGTAATACGTCCAAATCGTATGAAACAAAGGCATGAGCCATGCGTAGGGATACTCGAGGTAATACTCATGCTGCCCGAGGCCGTTCAACGCTACACTGCTCGTTAGTGCCAGGCGCTCAACCGTTCGAGAAGGTCGCATACTCACTCTCGATCACCGTGAACACGCAGAGCGTGATTGCAAAGATCTGAAGGCTGGGCGTCAGCAGCTGGGTGTATCATAACGAAAGGGTTGGGTGGATGCGTACGAAGGCGAAGATGATGAAAATGTCCTCGATGCCGAAGCAGTGGGCGATGAAGACACGGGTGCCGATTCGCGACACCACCATGATTGATGAAATGATGGTGAGAACGATTGTTGGGACGGCCGTGGCGACGCCCCTGGTATGTTGGTGAGCGTTCCGCCATTGCGACAGCAGCTGCTGATCGAGTGAAACTCACGAAGCATGGCCGAACCCCATGGTGGGCGCAAGAGGTGTGGAGGGCGTTCGGGTCCAGTGATGGCTCTATACCATGGGCGAAAAATTGGCGGCGATGATCAAGGTCTCTCTCAAAGAAGGAATCGCTCCAGAACGGAGGTGACGGAACTGGATAAGTCTCTTGTGGAAATCCTAGACAAGCACGCTTTTTCGGGCATTGAGTCTCTGCATGACGCCGTATGCATAGTGGAAGGCAGGGATATCGCTGGAGGGCAGCACAGCTCGGATGGGGTAGCGAGGGCGAGGGAGAAACTCGTTGGAGGTTGTTTCTGTGGTTGGTTGTGGATCGAGATGTTCTGCAGCGACATGACTCTTACGCCGTCTGTGTGTATCTGGGAGTTGAGTGGCAGGGCGGAGCTTTTGGCTAGGATGTCAGAATAAGCCTCTCTGATTTAGGTGAGGCGGAGTCTTGTTCGAAGATGGGCTGATGTTTGGAGAAGGATCGGCTGGACTGCGTCGTGATGATGCTTGTACTGGCTGGAAGCAAGCGAAAAGTGTCGTCCGTCGATAGACGTTTCGACTATGCATCTAGCATTGGTCAAATGCATGCCCCATGCAATATATATGTGCGCGGTATAGCGGCAAAAGCAAAAGCACGTCTGAACCCAGTTCCCATGCACAGAACGCACCGGACAACGCCGTGGGTCGATGGGGACTGCTACACGGTCGAGTATGCAGTCACGGACCGTTGGGCAGACACACCCGACACCTCGAGAGCGGATAATAAGGTATTATGCAGTCGAACGTTCTTCGCTGCGCATGGCCATGTGCTTGTGCCGCTTTTTAGTGGCAAGGTGAAACGTGCGGGAAAGCTTGATGACTGCTATGCGGAAGCAACATAACGAGGTCGTGAGTGAGTGCCCGTGCGGCTGTGATGACGGCATGGTGCTGGCGGGCGGAGAGCTCGAGCCTCGAGCAAGCTGTGTACTATGGATTTACCTCGAGCGGTGGTGGAGGAGAGGAGAGGACGTGCGAAGAGTGCTATATGGCCTGTTGTTGTCGTCGTGGTTGTTATACTCGATATAGGCAAATGCTTGGCGTACGTCAGGAAATCATATGAGTGCCCAAGTATAAGGTATGTACATGCCTATATAGATGCCTCCTTAGCACTCTGCCGAGGCAATAGCAGAGGGTTCGTTATTATGGCTGCTCGGGCGCAATCGCTGATGTATCACTCAAACCGATCGGACGGTTGACGGGTCATGGGCGCGGTTGAAGGGTTGATAAGGATGGGTTCCTCAAAATTTGTTGACGACCTTGAGTAACGCGGTCAATCATTGATCGAAATGACTTCTCAGAATGGTGATTGGCCGTTTAAGTGACGGTTGACATCGAGAGTGATTCCCTCGACAAAGCGATCAATCAAATCAGTGGAATTGACAGGTTTGATCTGGCTGAATCTTCATAACAGTTGACTGCTTAGTTGACGCTATTGACGCCCTCTCAAAATTTGTTCACGGGAGTGACGCGGTCGACTTCTCACATTGACTGCTCTGACGACCCATCACGAATCAACGGCGTGACGGGCGTCAACCTGAGCCTCAACAACTGAGGACGAGACAGATCGATTTGACTGTCAATGAAATCACCTGCATCCACCTTCCTCACCTCATGTCATGCGCAATACCCAACCATTCACCCCGTCTTCTCCTCGCCCCCCTGCACCTTCGCCTTCCACCCGAGATACGCACTCAGCTTCCCCTCCACCTTCCCTCCACCACCATACTTCACCGGGAACAACTCCTCATTGCCCTCCACGAACTCGTCCAGACGCGCCTTCAAGACCTCGGCCTGCGCCTTCTTCCTGCCCATGTGCTTCGCCTCGTTACCGCCGCCAACGACCTCAGCCATCAACTCCACCTCGCCAACGGCGTGCCGGAAGGCCGATGTCTCTGAGCTCACCTCGGTGACGGAGTCCAGGACGATGCTCATGTCGCCGATGGGGTAGTTGGCGACGGACCAAGCCTGACGCTCGGTGAGGAGATCGGCGAAGGGCGCAAGCTCGTCGAGGGAGACGCCCGGGGCTAGCTTGCCTAAGACGTCGATGACTGCCTCCTTGCCCTTGACCTCCTCGAACTGTGAGTCGGTGTAGTCTCCGCCGAGTCTGACCTTTGCCTCCCACTCCTCGCCGGCCACCTCAAGGGAAGCAACCTTACCATCGTTCTGCGGCGTCGCGATCTCCTCGGTCCTGCGACGCAACCAGATGTCCTTTCCGACCAGCTGGCCGTTGATGTCGAGGTAGGTGTCGCGAACGCGCTTGGTGGGCTGTGGCAGGATGCGAAGCTCCTGGTACGACTTCATCAGACCGCGTGGCTGCTTGAGGCGGAATGGAGCGGAGTCGTTGTTTGACATGATGTTGAGCTGGTTGCGGAGCAAGGCTGTCGGCACGAATTTGCGCTCGACCTGCGAGGGGCTGGTCAGTAGTCGGTGCGAGTGTGCAAGACATCCAATGGACTCGACAAGGTGTTGTTCTCGACGATGTGAAACAGCACTTGGAGTCATAGCTCTCGCGATAGCCCTCGCCGACGCTCGAAAAATTCCTCTTACCTCGATGGTGGACTTGAGCATAGTAGGACTAGCGACGATCACGATGGACCTGGTAGGAGGCTTGTTCGAGTAGCTGACGAGCTTGCAGATGGCGCGTAGGATCGACATATCTCAAAGTGTTCGTGTAGTTTGTATGTCTGTCTGTCTCTTCGTCGTGGCGCGCTGTTCTGGCGAAGGTGTCTGGAAGCAAAGCAGGTGCAAGTTGTAGGAGTGCAAAAGAGCCTCTTACAATAATAAGCTTTTTGTGGGCATTCACATGCACCACCGGCACCTCCCGGACGCGGCTAGGTTCCGTCTTTTACCCCTTTCACATTACTTACCGTGTCCTTAGGTAGACATTGGTGCCTACCTTGTGCTAGCCTGCCTTGTGCTACTTCATTCACGAATTCGCTAACAGGCCTAGTCGCTTCATATAGCTGATGCCGTGCCCAAGTACAAATCCCATCTTGAAACCGCTATCTGTAGAGAACATGTTAGGTATGTTGCATATACAAAAGATCGTCACACTAGTAGCTTACTGACTGAGAGGGGCTGTGGTCGGATCCCAACAACACGGACTATACTCAGAGGTGTCGAGACTATTCATGTCGTTCTCGTCGAGCTCGAAGTCGTAAATCTCCTTATTCTCCTCGATCCTACTCTTCGTGACGGACTTTGGCAGAACGACGAACCCCTGCTGCAAGCCCCACCGTAGCAAGATCTGTGCAGGCGTCTTGTTGTGCTTCTTGACCAGTGGAGTAAGCATGGTATCATTGAAGCGGGTGCCGCGAACTAGAGGCGAGTAGGCTTCAAGCACCACGTTGCGCGCTTTGCACCATTCAACGATATCTTTTCGTTGGAGCCAGGGATGCAGCTCTATCTGGTTCACACTCAAGGTTCCGGCTTTCTCTTTGGGTTGGGACTGCCAACTCCATCAGTGCCTCGTCCCTGATCACGGAAACACTGGCGACGCATACCTCTTGCCACTCTTCAAGCTCGTTCAAATGATGGACGCCATAGTTGGAGACGCCAATCTAGAACAGAACATCAGACTTCATGACTGGACTTACACGGGCTTGCAGATACTTACACTCCTGACCTTGCCTTCAGCCGCAGCCTCGACAAGCGCCTGCCAGGCACCAAGTCGGCCTTCTGTGCCACCATAGGGCGCGTGGAGTAGATAGAGATCTATATACTCCAGACCAGTCTTCCTCAGACTCTCCTCGACAGCGTCTTTCGCGCCCTGATAACTGATGCTCCGCGCTGGGACCTTTGAAGTGAAGAATAACTGGTCTCTGGGCACTTTTGCTTTAAGCATGCCAGCTACAGTGGGCTGCTCGTTGCGGTAGGCGGTGGCGGAGTCAACGTGACGATAGCCCACTTGAATGGCATGGTCTGTGACATCTTCGGCTATGTCTGCTGGAGTTTGATAGACGCCAAATCCCAATAGCGGTATCTCGTAGCCAGATGCCAGCTTAGCTTTGGAGTTGATGTCGAATTTCGCCATCCTGAATGAGGTTGTGATGGTTCGCTGATTCGAAGGCAAAAGTTGTCTGCCTATGAGCCGCGATCGCAGATGGGCAGTCATCAAATGCTGTTTGACCCGATATGAAGTGAGAAGAGCAAGGCCGGCGTGTGGAGAAATGGAGGGTTGAGAATGGAGCATCTCACATGTCACCACCAGTGGAGCTCGTGCATCAAGGTTTCGAGGGTCGATTATGCTGCTATTTAATTCCAAAGTCTTGACCTGTATCGAGACATTTTCATTACCGCAGCTGCACAAGAGTGAGGAAGGGGGATTATGCGGCTCATCAAGCAGAACATTGAGCGCAAGACGTGCGCGGGCAGCGCGACGTTGCTTCCGGAAGAGCCAGAGGATATGGTGAGCAAGTCCGTCTCATGACTCGTTCTGCTACATCACGGATGCTGATATACGACACAGTGGCACGCCTACAACCTGATCCGCCCGACCGACCTACTACGGGCCTCCGCTGTGCGGAAAGTCATCAACGAATCCGCGTCCGGTAGCCGATCCAACGAGCGCGTCCACACCACCCTCACCATCCGAGTTACGAAGCTCGACTTCGATCCCCAAGCTGCGCAACTACATGTCTCGGGTCGCGTCGCAGAGGAGAACAAGCATGTCAAGCTTGGTAGCTTCCACACCCTCGATCTCGAACTCCACCGCAACTTCCAGCTGGAGAAAGCAGATGGATGGGACAGTGTCGCGCTGGACACTCTCAAGGAGGCTGTCAATCAGGATGCGAAAGCACAACTATGGGCTGTCATCATGCAGGAGGGCTTGGCCAACATTTGTGTAATCACCGACCACCAGACTATATTGCGGCAGAGAGTGGAGGGGAGTCTACCAAAGAAGCGGGCAGGCTCTTCGGACCACGATAAGGCGATGCAGAGATTCTTCCAAACCACTTTCGACTCGCTGCTTCGACAGCTGGACTTGACGAATCCGAAGCCACTACTTCTCGCTAGTCCAGGCTACACCGCCACGCAATTCCGGGACTTCATCAAATTACAGGCATCAACAGGCACGAACAAACGACTACAACAGCTGCTTCCGATTATCACCGTGGCGCATTCGGCAACTGGCCATCTACACAATCTCGCAGAAGTCCTGAGCAGCCCGGGTGTCACAAGCAGACTCAGTGATACCAAATTCGCGCGGGAAACCCAGCTCATGGACAAGTTCTTCGAGATGATACGCAAAGACGATACGCGAGCGTGGTATGGTCCACGAGAAGTCGAAGCCGCGGTAGAGCAGGCCGCGGTGGGCAAGGGCGGCGGCGTGCTGCTGATCAGTAACAGCCTGTTCCGCAGTCAGGAGATCGCCACGAGGAAGCGGTGGGTGAAGCTTGTCGATGAAGTGCATGAGCAAGGCGGCGAGGTGAGGGTGTTCAGCAGCATGCATGAGAGCGGCAAGAGGTTGGAGGGCCTGGGTGGCATAGCGGCGATCTTGACCTATCCGATCGACGACCTGGGGGATGCGCCGGAGGACGAGGGCGAGGATGTCGATAGAGAGGATGTTGAGACGAATGGGCATGTGAACGGCGTCGAGGGGCGGAGAGATTATGACGAGGAGATAGATTTGCTATGACAGACGACAGGATGACATTTGTTGGCAAGAACAGAGACGATGGATCACATATGCCTCGAGACAGACGCATTCAATTCTCTCTTCCTCACGAGTGTAGTGTGTCTATCCCGCGGTGCCTTCCATTTTCCGCAGGGCAACAACACCAAGGTGGTCATAGCTCAAGCTCCACCCTCAACGAACCGACAAATAGCCGCCGCATACACTTTTTATCGGCACTTCTCAGACCTCACATTGTCCACTCCATGTTCTCAAGAATCGCAACAAGGACCATTCCAAGATCCGTCTTCCTTCCAACTCACCGACCGTCACGCCCCTTCATCACAACCAAACCCTTCAAAATGTCCACCGAGATCAAGCCCGTCAATACCAAAAAGGCCATGCAGCCGCTGGGTCCATACTCCCAAGCTGTGATTGCCGGTCCTCATATCTTGTACTTGCAGCCCCATCCATAGGGACCAGATATTCGACACTAATGAGTCTGGTAGTGTGTCCGGCCAGCTTCCCGCCGATGCCGCGGGCAACTTGCCCGAAGGCAGTATTGCGGACAAGACGAAGTTGGTATGCGAGGGGATCAAGAATGTTCTCGAGGAGGCCGGGAGTTCGGTTGCGAGGGTTGTCAAGGTAGGCCGAGTCTCAACAAGTGATTGATTGTTTCTATCGTTGGAATTGATGTTGTGGGTGGCGCGCGGCTCCAGCGGAGCTTGGCCTGGTCTTGTCTGGGGCGAGGACAGACGGATCCAGCAGCTCAGGATGACATGGTCCTCTGAGCCAAGGATACCAGGACCTGGCGTACTGGCCCGGGCCACAGTGACCCTAGCATGGCTGAAACTTGAGCAACGCACTGACATCAAGATTCGGACCCTACAGCCAACGCGGAATAATTCTCGACGTTGGAAGAAGCACATGGCGTTAGAAACAGTTTCAAGGATTCGGCTGACCACATCTTGCAACAGACCACAATCTTCCTCGACGACATGGCTCACTTCGCCGAGATGAACAGTGTCTACGAGCAGTAGTAAGATGTTCCCTCTGTCCAACCCCCGGCCTGTCAACAGCTGACTCAAATACTTTGTGATAGCTTCTCGCACAAGCCAGCCCGCTCATGCGTGGCCGTAAAGACACTTCCCAAGAACGTCCCCGTCGAGATCGAGGCCATCGCTCTCAGCTCCTGAAGCTTGATCCGCGTGGACGCTGCGGCCTTGACCCCACTGGGACCCGGCATGGTACGAAGTCGCTAATCGAAGTTGGTATACGGCGCGATTAAAGTAGCGCATCCCAAAAAGGGGCATGGTACTCCCGATGACTCTGCTGCGCTGTCCATTCAGCCTTTGCAGACCTTTATCTAAGCAGGTCTCAAGCCTTCATTACTTTGTAGCTATGTTACAAGAATGATATTGCCTGCCGGGATATCAAAATGCCATGGTATGCCGCCTCTTGATGTCCTTGTCCGGCCGTACGTCCACCCTTCCGACCTCTTGACCGCCGTGCAATGCGGATGAAGCGCTCGAAGATCCACCGGTGAAAGGGCGAATGCCGCCAAAGAAGGTTGGTTGAAAAGCATAGCCTAAAGCGATAGTGCTCAGACTTTCCCTCCCTTCACAGCGAAAAACAAATGGGTATCCCGGCTGATGGAGACCACGGAACCAAATTCGAAGCCGCTCCAGGTTCGCCAATACATGCATCTCCTCCAGGGGGTCAATAGCAGGCCTCTTGCAAGCTTCCATCGTACCGCCAGGTGTGTAGGGTCGGGATATCATGGCAGTGCTCCCTGCCATATAGTCATTGCATAGGCACGAAGCCAAAATGATGGACCGGTCCGTCGACCGGGCTCGAAACCTGCGGCGTGCCTCGTAAGCTGCCCGTCGTCGCCGCGCGGGTGAAGGCCATCTGGGCTTCAATCTCCTGCCACTTCCTCGCGCAGTGCCGCGGAGGCCAGCGCTCGTGCAGGCCATACTCGAGCATCTGTGCCATCGTCAGCATGCGAAGTCGTCTCGAGTCCCCCTTGTCGGCAGAGCTCACTTTGGCAGAAATAATGTCCCATTTGTTGCGCTCCCAGTACTCGTGCGCCAATTTGAGAGCATTGACGTCCTGCTCTTCCCACACTCGGAACTTCTCGCGTAGACGTTTATATCTCATTTGCAGAGCCGCCACGTTGAAGTTCTTGCCCTTGTCGCTTTGGAAGCGGTTGGCGATGTCCTTCCAGGGTAGACTCTCATCCTCTTTGAGTTGTACGAGGAACCTGTCGTCCTCGCTGAGGTCGGCGGATGCGACGGATGCTGTTCGCCTGCGCCGTTTTGGTCCGAACTCGGTGACTGACTCTGTCTGGTCATCGTCTTCTCGTGGCCGTTTGGCGTTGCTGGTGCTTTGCGGACCTGGTTGGATGCTCACGTACGGTCTTCTCGGCTGGGGTTGGCGGATTTCCGGAGGGCTGGCTGTGCGGTATTGATCTTCTGCTGGGAAGGTCTGCCACACGCTGGGAAGGAATGCAGACGTGACCGGCGGAGATTGGCCTGCGGTAGAAGTGCCATATTGGATACCAAGGCCACTCGCTGCAGGCCAGGCAATATTGTCTGCGCTTGGTCCGAATGTGCTTGGACTACTCTTTGGCCTGCTCGGATCCCTGAAGCCCGGTTGGAGGTGTAGAGGCTGGTCGAACTGCTGATGCTGGTATGGGTAAGACAGCATCGGCACGTCATGTACACAGGTAGGCGCGGACGAAGTCCATGGTTGAGCCTCGACTGTCGATGATGGATAGGGCGTCACATATGTATCGTTGTAAGTATACTGGAAGGGTGTTAGACGACCAAGTCCAAGTTGTAATTGAATGGGAGACAAGTCCATCTGCATCGATGGGATCTCGCTCCTGTAGCTGACATACTGAACTCGGTGCGTACCATTCGGTGCCTGTGGCGTCCATGCACATCTGTTGAGGATCAACCGTCCCTGGCATATTTGGGTACGCTTGGCTCGACGACATTGTCAGAGTCGAGTGAAATGCTGACAGGAAGGGGGCATCGACAAAATTGCCGAGCAGGATGAGAAGTGCCGTGGTAAATCTCGGTCAGTCAAGGCATGCGGGAAGCCTACAGAGCAAAGACCCGTATGACAAGCGACGGACATGTTGGTTTCTATGTAGGATCGACCATAGGCAGCTCTGCAGATAGGCTTGGATGTCTTTGACGATGGAGCATTATGGCGAAATGCTCGCACGGGGCACCTGAGGCTTAGATACTGGCGGGTCTGAATTATTTTGAGATTGGTGCGGCAACTTGGCCCAAGACCCGCTGAAGGATTGAAGGACGCGGCGACTGCAGGAACGTTAAGCTAGGCGGCGGCACCAGGCATACAGCGACGCCGGCACGTCAAGTCGACGGTATAGTACAGAAAGGGTTGCGAAGGCGCTGTGCATGCCTGTGAGAACGTCGAGCGAGCCTTGGGGCCGACACAGGGCTTGCACATGGCCTTAGGGCTAGTCATGCACTGTAGCCGCTGGTGGCTGCTTTTGGGCAATTTACTGGCTAAGATCACTCGCGAGCAGCCCTGATAGTCGCATTTAGCTGTCATTTCGCCTGCATGAGCGTTGCGCTGTGTCCCTCTAAAATGGGCTGCGGGATCAACGAGGCTGACAAGCATGTTAGACATCATGCAATCGGCGCTTTCGCTGATTCTCCGGTGTGCACGCTGTGCTGACAGAAGCCTGCGCTCCGCTGACTGTCGGACTCGGCGTCGAGCAGACGATGCACAAGGCCAGCCAGTCCAGAAGCGAGCCATAGGATGACATTCTAACTGAATGCATCGCGGGGATGAGGCTCTTGAGATGCGATCTGTCCAGCCTCCACTACGCGACAAAGCGTGATCAGTCACCGGGTCCTGAGGAGTGAGGAGGATCGAGATGGCTGACTACTGTGATCGCATCGGGGTAATGGGTCTTGACGCATCGCTATCGCAGCAGCACAAAGACAAAGAGCATGAATAACAGCCCAGGCGCAGCATGAATGATGGAGATGGTGTAATGGTGGAACCACCAGACGACTGGCCCGCTTCATAGGCTGAAGTTGAGGCTCTGCGGAGTGTTTCTATTTCGAGCCATCTGGTACGGCTGACGGGAGCGGTCCGCAGCTGCGCCGCAAAGATCGACGAACCATATGGACAGACGTGTGCATATATCTGCTATTAATACAGCCTGTTGCGGCACACTTAGCTTCTTGCAGCTGCTTTTATATGTCCATAAAAGCCGCAAGATGGGCCCGTTTCAGGATCTGCACGTTGTCATTCACGGACGAACGTGGAGTGACACGCACATCTGAAACCAGCTGGAATTATAGATGTATGAACCCACCCGGACCTGCACGCTACGATGTAGAGCAAAACATTTTGCTGCTTCCACGGGCGACTCGGTCTTCATGATTGCATCTAGCTCACATTCCTCTCCTGTGGCCCCAACAAGGCTTCTACAACTGCTCAACCGGCGTATGGGATAGGGATCACCAAAAGTTCTCTCAACCGCTAACGTGCGTCCATCATACCGACCAACACTCCTGGCTGAATGTGTAGACCGGGTCCGCTATGCTACGGTCTCCACTAGCTCAAAAGGTCATCTTGATTGTGGCTGGCGTCTATCCTCTGCTTGAGCACCTCCATTCGTGCGCGCTCGACTTCCTCTCCGCCTGGTAGCACCCTCATCGAGACGACAAAGGAACCGATACCGCGACGCATTTCCCGATGATCGCTTATACTGGAACTATGACCATCTGATGGTCGATCACGGTCTTATAGCCGATGAGCATCTGATCACCGTCTTCTGCGTTGAATTTGCAGAAGGCCGCTTCCTACCGGTTGATGGGTCACAGTCCGGCTAGTAGTTGGTCAGTACCACCTAGTCTCGCATTATATCACTCCTAAACACGCCAAACGACCCCATGGCTCATAGATACTGCCTGCGTAATACACGGAAAAATGCCCTGCAAGAACGCTTGTAGAATACTCAAGGACTTATATCGAGTATTACAAACTGGATCCTGCTACTTGGGCGCCAGCCAACTTTGATGGAGTCAATTCATCCGTTCTGGCCAAGCTACTCGGCGAGCTTCAGTGTAGATGAATTTTGGCGCGTTGCGATCGTCGTCATCCTCGACCTTTACGATGGATCATCTATTGGTGACATACATCGTCTCGGCATCGGCCGTTTGTCCGATTGTATTGGCTATGTCTTCCGAGGTGAGTCGACAATGCTGCATCGAAGCCATTAAGGGCCGGGCCTCTCTCCCATAAAAGACTGCTCTAGAACATTCCGACGACCACGTACATGTTGAGCTAGGAAGATTCAGAGTCCTTCCCAGCAGGAAAGAGGATTCAATAAGTGCCATGAGCCATTCCAGCTACGCCTTCACTGGCTTGCGTACGTCTGCTTGCGGACTGCTGCCACGAGACAGGCCGAACGACCGCTTCCACCGACGTGCCTCTGTTGCAAGAATACCCGCGGCATTCCCGGGGTGGAGGTGCAGTTTCACAATCTCATAATGCATATGCTTAAGCACTGCACATTCTGTGCAGCCATATCGAGCACAGCTTCACTGGGCCGAAACCTTCCAAGTGAATGTAATGTTTTGACTGGGGCTCCTACCGGAGGCGTAATGCAAGCACTGCTTTCTGAGATGCATTTAGACCTCTATGGAGAAGTGCCCTGGCGACTTCGAAACGGCGGATGTTCTGCCATTTCGAAGTCTGTTGTGCAGTCTTCAGACGGGCGTGCTTTGCTCGGCTCTGGAACTATTTGCAAATATGGTTGCCATCAATACGAGTGGTCTGGAACTCCTGCTCGAGTTGCGCCGGGTCATCTTCTATTCGAGAGGATTTCCTAGGTCGTCACAGTCGGCCGCTGTCATCTCTGCATCTTCAGGCTCAAGTCTCTGTGCTAACTCAGCAACAAGAGCTCGCGCCGCATCGATCAGATTCACACAAGTTCACTGCTGGATCACCTAAAGGCTTGGACAGGCTCCCATCTCTGACTAGAGTGAAGTCATCAACAGGGGTATCAAGTGACTGCTTTTTGGCGACGTACCCGATCGGGATCGCTTGATCCACTGGCGCTGTATGCTCATCCAGTGCCGGTGAAGCATACAAGCTCTTGTCGGAGCTGTCAGAGTACGGTACGCCAATCTAAGATTGGACGCTGCTGATGGCGATGATCTAGCAAGCAGCCATGATTCCATCTTGAGCGATGATTAATGCCTGTGGAGCTTCGGTGTCAATTTTCTGTACGGCATCCTTTATCGCTGTCGGCCACGACGGGAAGAGCATCGTTGAACTTTGCCAGGTCGTTGAGAGTGGAGCAGGTGCATTGTGCTGACAGTGTGGCTCTAGGGGCCCACGAGTCTGTAATAAGTCAACAGGCCTGCGACCAGCACTCCACTAAGGGCTTGCTTCCTTCCTAGGCATCCATTATGGAAGACAAGCTTGCATACGGAGATACTCAGTGCTGCGAGCCCAAGTCATTTCCTCACCTCAAAGCATCGCAATGATCACGATGGAATAGCTGCTAGAATGTTGAAATGGCGTGGTTTGGCCGATTTTTACGATCTTGAATGTTCCCGATGGAAGACTTTCACTCGGTAGCAAGAGGAAAAAGGGAAGAAGAGCCAGCGCGATGCTGGGCCTGCAAGATTCAAGGAAGAAAAGAAAAAAATTACGGAGCGAGCATTTTTTGCTAACATCCCTTGATTGTTGACCTTGGCAGGGCTCGAACCTGCAACCACTTGATTCGTAGTCAAGCACTCTACCATTGAGCTGGGAGAAGAGTCAGATATTACTGTCGGGCCGGAGGCTTATTTGGATTGTCAACTTACCCACAAGGCCTATTCCATGGGCGCCAGGTAAAAAATTGGGTACATAATGCATGAATTCTATGCCGATAAGATGCCGTGAAAAAGGCGGGGCTTTTACAGCAAGCTCCAGCTTCACGGCATCTCCTCCATCGCCTTCTTCGCACCGAAAACGCCCTATTACCTTAGTGAGATACCTTGGTTCTGCAGGAAAATCCTTTCCAAAAGACAAGTGGCGGCACTTTGTAGGCGTTTGATGTTCCATAGCCTTGGGATGATTTGCTGCCGTAAAATGGCAGAAAACGGACGATGATCGACATAATGCACCCAGTCATATATAACACCATAGGAGGAGACCAGCCACTTCAAAGCTCATCAAACAGCCGCTGCAGATACGGATCTTCCTTCGGACTAGGCGATGGCAGCAGTCGCGACACCTGCTCGTTCGCTGCGTCTCCGACAGCCGCCAATGATTGCCCAACGCCATCCAGACTCCGCACCATACCGCGATGATTCTTCAGAATCAGGATGGCGACGAGAAGCACCACAACGCCTACAGCAGATCCCCACGTAGCATGCCACTGCTTCCTGCGCTTCGACTGTCGAGCATTCTCCTTCTTCTCAAACGCCTCTACTCTATCTCTCGCGGCCTCCAGCCTCTCGTTCAACTTCTGCGTCTCGGTCTTGCTAGTCTTCAGCCTGCCCACCAAACCACTGATCGTCTTCTCCTGCTCCTCGAATTCGCCGAAAGCCGCGATATTGCCGTCGGTGTCTGCCTCAAGAGACTTTGTATCTTCTTCAAACTGCGTGTGCATCCGCCGGGTCTCTTCAGCTAGCTGTTGTAGTCCAGCAATCGTGGAGCGCAGTATGCTCGCCTTCTCCAGAATCGCGTAGTACGTGTCGTCGAGCTGCCTCATGCTACTCATTCCTAGCTCCTCTACATGCTTCAAAGTCTGCCTCAACTGCTCTTCGCGCTGTAGATTCTCAGCCTTGGCCTTCTCGACATCCTCAGGCTTCACCCTGCGCCGGGCCTCTCGCTCGGCATAGGCGCGCTGCTGCGCCTGCCACTCCTCTATATCGCGCTGCTGTTGTTGTGCTAGGTGACTGTTGCTGCCTCCTCTACCAGAATCGGGGGTTTTCTTGTCACGGCGCAGGAGGTCGAAGCTGATGGGAGGCCTCAGCTCTGTCGCGGAATGGACAGTCTCTCTAACACGATCGCGATGTCTATGATGGTGGTGACCAGATGCAGGCGCATTGACCCTGCCGGAGACAGTGTTCGAGTGTAAGCGCCGCGACAGAACGTTCCTCTCCTTCTCTACGGGAGCCGGTGGTGGTGGATCGGTACGAGAACGGACAGGCTTCATGGCAGAAAGACCTGTACCTGTGCGAGCAAACGACGGCAGAGGCTTTGCTTCGTCCATGGTTCACAATGCTCTCCATCGGCTATTACTGCTAGGAGGTCTGTGTTGTGAAAGCCGCGCTTACTCATGTCCTGTTATGCATGTGAAAGCCTACCTTACCTAATAATAATCAAGTTTGTGGGATTATGACGTACCGAGGGCGGGCCTGCCGGACTCCGACTGCCTTGATCACCTCACATTTACGCGACCTGCAGGCCTGGCTCCTTCCACTCAACTATTTGACCTGTTCGCCGGTCGAACATCTGGTCAACAGCTGCGTTTCCTGAGCGCGGTCCCGGTCGAACACAGTACGAACTTCACAGCACATCATACGATCCATCACAACAGAGCATACCGCACAACATGGATCACGATACGATAATTGACGGCTGGAAGGCGCAATGGATCCAGCGCACCCTACCGGGCTTCGTCTACTACTCTCTCAGCATGACCGTGGGATTGTCTATGCTGGTCGGCCTGATTGCAATCCTCAACATCCGCACAATGAGGCCTCTTAGGCGCGAGCTGGCTGGGATGACTTCTGCTTCAGACTGCGCTGGCCTTTACTCGCGGTTCGATCGGTGCACCAAAATAGCTTGTCATCGTCATTACGCAGTCGCCTGGGCTTACATGATCAATTTCTTGGCAATTGCTATGGTTGACATGTACATCAGTACCACGGCACTTACCAAAGAGGCTGCAGAGCTTTCGATTTTGTGGACATGGGAAGCTATTCTGCTGGTTGCTACCGTCGTTGGTGTATCGACAGCTGGATTCGTAGCGGCTTTTGTACTGGTCCCGCTTGCGCAGATGCTCTTTGCCACTTGGGCTCTCAACCGCTTCGCGCAGAAGAACGGCTCGGAGACCTTGTCGAAGTACATTCCATTGGCCAGAATCTATAGCACACATGCTGCGCAGCGTGAGACCCCCATGTATCTGTTACATACCTAAGCAGATGCTGACCATACCACAAATCAGTCTGGGCAATGGCCTGCTTCCTCATCACGGCCTTCTGGCCTAGCTTCGACGATACACCTGTCCGATTTGTCCGCTGGCTGATCCTCGAGGCTTGCGTTGGGTCTGCATGTGCCTGGATCGATGCTAGCACTGCTTTCAACTTTGCCTCCGAAAAGTTGGAAGATTTCGAGCTTGGGAATACCCGCCTACGACACATCTTGCAAATGTTTGCTCAGACTGCTGCTGCTGCACATACGTCGGAGAAGTCTGGAGACCTTCTGCCGCGCTATGAAGATGCGTCCGAGAAGTCAACCCTTTTGGTAAGTGGCCTGCATTGAGCCGTTAACCCGTCTCCCGCCGCGAATCACTGGCAGACCGGGACAAAGGATTAGAAGGTTGAGGTCTGACTATCATTATCCAGGTCGAGACGAAGGAGACTAGCTATTAGGATGAGCTGGAGATGCTAGCAACTACATTCGGCCTGAATGTGATGGCGCTGATGTGCATCATTTCCGCAGTGGCGATCCCACGCGCTTGATCACGCCTGAAGCAGCTACCTGCGACAGCCTGCACTGTAAATGCACAATTTTGAAAATCGACGGCAGTCGTTGTACCAGATGTGGGAGTTTCGACTAAAATTCATGGCTCAGTTTGTCCTTGTGCGGTACCCTAATGAGCGCGCACGAATTTGCAAATTTTGTTTTGGACTGCTGAGATCGCGAGTTGCTTGGGATTGGGTGAACATCCTGTTCACGATATGGCACTGTCCCGTCATGTCTGCACCACAAAGGCCTGCCTCAAAACGTGTGTTGGTCTCCGCATTGGGCCTAGCTCGAATTCCTCCTCCAACTCATTTCTCAGCTTTTCATCTTCACGGTCATCTCGTACACGATGTTCACATCCCTGACTATGGACTCGAAGTACCCTGCGTCGCTTGGGTGCCTGAGCGTCAAGCTGTCATGCTGCGCCGCTATACAGGCGCCCTCAAGGTTCAACTCAGCCCCCAAGACATACTATGCAAACTGAAACCTACTGCAAGCCGCATTCCTTCGACGTTGTCGCTAGCGCCTTCGCTACTCGACATGCTGCTGATCGATAAGACTAGCGGACTACAAGACCATGTGAGCCAGTACTTATTATAGACCCGTTGTCACGTTCAGAACGCCTGAGGCGCCCGCGCCGCAAGAAAGCAATCTAGACACGGGCGAGAAGGGGATTGGTCAGGCCTTTTTGAAGGGGCCGCTGGAGGATAAGTATACTGCTGATGCTCTCATTCTCACGTTCTCACTTTGAGTCTCAACTTCACACAGTATATCCACAACTCAAAGCCCTATACCAAAAGCTCTCATTCCTCAGGTTTGACCCTACGGACGCCAGCAATAGCATTCAAAGCCGCTCACGACCACCATCATGGTACCAACCTTCTCACACCTCCTCCCGCGCTTCTACTACACAGACGTAGACTGCTCAGGCGACAGCTGCTCAAGCTCACTATCCACCGCCCTCATCATTGCCATCGTCGTCATCCTCATCATCAAGATCATATTCTGGGGCTGGCTCGTTCACCACTGCATGAAGCGACGCAGGAATATGGCACGTGAAGGTGACGAGAAGCGCAACAACAATGGCAATGCGCCGAGCTGGACTGCTTTGATGACGCCAACCCATCAGCAGCAGGATGACATCGCAGACCTGCCGGCTTACGAGCCGCCCAGGAGGA
Source organism: Teratosphaeria destructans (assembly GCA_010367425.1). Taxonomy (NCBI): domain Eukaryota; kingdom Fungi; phylum Ascomycota; class Dothideomycetes; order Mycosphaerellales; family Teratosphaeriaceae; genus Teratosphaeria; species Teratosphaeria destructans. The sequence continues at coordinate 455,795 of WBMN01000020.1, forward strand.
CCCCATACACTTCATTGCCGTCGTATGATGGGCCGAACTATCATGGCTATGGTGTCGCTCAGCAGGAGGCACCGATGGAGATGAAGCCGACGCATGTGAGAAATACATCGTATGGAGGGGCGAGGTTTGGGGAACCAGGAAAGGCTGGTGGGTCATGATGATGCGCGAAGGTGGAGGCGTGGTTTCTGCATTACGAACGAGTAAACGACCTCGTGCAATTGAAAGTGAATATCATGCCGAAATGGTTTGTCCGTAAATCTTCTGCGGATTGTGTAGAGTCCCTTTCGAAATCCGCGCTTGCTCTTCTGCAAGTAGCGATGCCGAGGATTTACGACAAATAGAAGGTATGTACCAGTCCCCTACTTGCTCAAATGGGTTTCGATCAGCAAGAACCTGGGGACTGGCCAACCACAAGGTTGACGATGATGCCTCGGCAACGATGATCTCCAACGGCATGACATTCGCAAATCTGGATACTTTCGACTACGCTGTACCTATGGGTTGAGCAATACACCACCATAACTATGGCTGTCCTCGCCCTCATCACTGCCAGATTCTGGTATTTTGCCACTCAGACGCCTGTGGCAAGATGCGATCCTTCGACACTCTCACCGTGTACGGCCTGCTGCCAGTCATAGCCTTAGCCTACCCTTGGGCTCTCGACATCGCGAATGGCGGCACCGGCCAGGGCGTTAGCAAGGCCCTTTCGTCGCAATTGACGAAGCGTGCTAGTGCAGGTGTATGCCCAATCCATGCGACTCGCCAAGGCGCCGCACCCTACAGCGACATCTATCCTAGCAAGTATACTGGCGCGAAAGACGGTCTCCCAGGTACTGGAAAGGGAGGTGTTCTGGTTCCGGCTGAGGGAGATACGGCACATGCGTACCAAGCGCCGAGCTCTACAGACCTCCGTGGTCCTTGGTAAGATATATTGTAGTACAACCTGCTTCTATATGAGACTGACCGTCATCTCAGTCCTGGTCTGAACACCCTTGCGAACCACCATTTCATCTCCCATGATGGCCTCACCACCTACACCGAGATGGTCGACGCCGCACAGAACGTTTACAATTGGGAATGGGACCTCGCAGCCTTCGTGGCGACTACGGGTGTTGTGCAGGACGGCGACCCAGTCACTGGCGATATGTCCATCGGCTGTACAGGTGGACTCTCGACGTCTGACACCGGGCTGCAAACCCACAATAAGTTCGAAGTAGATGCCTCACTGGCTCGCACGGATTATGCCCTAAGCCCTACCGGCGACGCCTACACCGTCAACGGCAGCTTGTTCGGCCAGATGATCGATACGTGCTCGGACGAAGGCTTCTCTCTGCCGTGCATGGCCAAGTATGATCAGCAGCGTTTCAACGAGTCGTTGACCACAAACGGGTACGCCCCAAACCCCACTGTCCCCTCAAAACCACACTCAAGCTAACATGGCACAGCCAATTCTTCAACGGCCCCTTCACCTTCTTCGTCCTCGGCACCTCCCTCCTCCCCCTCGACTCCTTCGCAAACTTCAAATCCGGCACCGCCAACCCCACCGTCGCGGACATGGCCGCCTTCTGGGGCGTCTCCCAGACCGGCGACAGCTGGACCTACAACCGCAACGAGACGCTCCCGCCCGACTGGTACAACCGCCCTGAGGCCCTATCGCTCCCCTTCATCGCCGACCAGGTCTTCACCCAGTACGGTCTGTACCCCACACCGCTGGGTGGCAACACGGGCGCCCCCAACACTTTCGTCGGACTCAACTACCCGGGGTTCGTGGAGAACGGGACGCTGGAGAACGCGAGTGCGGTGGGTGGTTTGTGCTTGCTGTACCAGACGATTGCGATTGGCGTCCCGACGGCCCTGTTGCAGATGGTCGCGCAGGATGTCGCTGCGGCGAACTTTGTAGAGACGAAATTGGCCGCGACTTTTGCGGCTTATGGGTGCAAGACGTAGATGGGACAGAGTATAGAGCTTTCAGTCCGAAAATGCACGCACTCCCCCTCAAGTCCTGCTTTCATCGAAGCATTTACCTAGCAAAAGCCACGGCGTCTTCTTTCTCTTCGGATTGGTCTTGTCCGTTGCGTCACCTGCGTGAAAGTCCGCACTGGTGATGGAGATTATACCAGACATGACCTACCTGTCTTAGGGTTAGTGTTTGGTTTAGGTCTCCACACGTTGGGCGGCTGAACTTCAGCGATCTCTGCGGACGATATACCAGGATTACTGTCCATGTAGACGAACTTACGTACGTCTGAGACATGCTTGCTGTATTGGTTCGTCACGCGTTCCGGCCATTCCAGTCTTGTGCGAAACCCAACCGTGCCAAGAGCCCCTGCCCTCAGCCACTTGTCCCTTGCAGATGTACAATCGCTCGCGAAACCCCTCCCACGTTTGACCAGATGATGAGACCAAGTCCGCTTGCGAGGAGGCGGGAAGAGCCAGCGAAAGAAGGGCGGCGGGAATAAGTTGTGTTACATTCATACCGATCATAGCATTCACAGTCAAGATATTAGGTGTCATGCAGACGTCCGCCAGTCATTGCCCTGCTCCTTCACAGTGCTACGAAGCTACCGCCATACCATCATTATGCTGTACCGGGTGTGCATCAACTGGCACTCGACAAACCTGCGCCAGCTTGGCATCCCTGATTCTTGTCTTGCCCTTTCCGATTGACTTGCGCCGCGGTCACGGGCACAGCCACAGCGTCAAGGTCAGATTGTCCTGCGGGTCCTGAGCGACCTTGACCACGCCTGGCTCGTACGTGGTGGCGTTCTGACCCAAGGTAGCTGGATCAGCACCAGTCACGTTGCAGTTGAAGGATTCCTCCGCAAACGGGTCCCCATTGACGCTGTTGATGGTCCAGTACAACAACGTATCCGCAAGAGACGAGCCCAAGATGAGCTTGTAGCCGTCAGTCGACCTACCGGGTTTCAATGTCAGTCATTGGAACCGCCGATGAGCAATGCTACGTCGGAAAGGGCAAGTGCTCACTGGTAATCCCCCTTGTTCTTGGTCACGCCGAGACTGTTGCCAGTGCCGTTAAGGTTCGTGACGTAGGCCTCGCCTGAAGGGAGCTCCTCTGGAGCGGTCGTGTTGGTTGTGTTGGCAAAGGTGAGCCAGACGGACTGTCGAGCGGTCAGGTCATGCTCATGCATATCTTAGAACACTGAATACGAGACGTACCTCGTGGCATTGGTTCTGAACAGCCTGCAAGGTCGCAGAAGTCGTGGCGGCAAGAGCCAGGATAGCGGTGGTGAAGCGCATCGTGATGGATTTCTGGGTGTTCTGCGGCGATTCCTGCAAAGGTGATTGAAGTGAGTCGTGACGATCGTGGGGTGTTGGTGATGGGTGTTGGTGACGGCGGAGGAGAGGATCGAGATGATGGGAGAGCAAGTCGAGATTCTTATACCCGTGTCCCGTCTGTTGCTGCTTCCAGCGTCGGGAGCGTACAGCAGTCGTCGCACAAGTGCTCTTGCCAGTGTCATTCGGCTACGTGATAGTGAAACATCTTGGCAGAGTTTCATCTCCACCGTCCATGCTTTTTGTTCAAGAACCCGTTCATATCGCCTTCTGTGATAGAAGGAGCGATGGATTTGGTGTCTGTGCTCAGGAGGTGCCTTGCATGAGATCAGCTGAGCCGTGCGGAGGGGTGCCACTTCTTCATTTGCGTGACCACACTGCCAAGGACAGAGGCATTGTACATGCTAAACGTGATATGTGAGCCGAGACAGCAGTCGCTCGTGGCTTCCTGTTCTCCTCTGTGCCCTTCGGAATCGTGAAGTCTGCGCAAGCCTACATGTACCTGATGTATCCAGACTTCGCCATCGTCGACATCCAAATCGGACTTGATAGAGCTGTACATGCATGCACTTGCTCAGAGGACCGCCTCTTGCATTTCACGCCGCTACCTTGAACGTGCCATGCTACTGCGACGCGCCTTGCGCCTCTGCGCATGGTCGTGCCGCTGCTTCACTGAGCAACATGCTCGTGCTGGCCTTGTGCTACTCAGGGATCGTCTCGCAGCCGAATGGTGCTTGCGCCTGGCCTTCTCTTCGTCGTGCCTGGGTCGTGTACTTGCTAGAGCAGGCTTGCGGCTCACTCAACCTTGCTTAGCCTTCGCTGCAGTCTGTGACGCCTCTGTGAATTATGCACTGTCAGTCACGTCACTTCAGGCGCACAGGAGCTCAGTCATGATGTTACCTCTTCTTGTAGCGTCCTCAAGCAATGGCGTGTCCACGGCGTTTGCTGGCAGGTGGACGTAGCGCACCACACTTCCCCGAATGAAGACGTTCTTTACGGAGCTCTGCGAGTCGACACCGTCAGCGCGATGTCCGCGGCCAGCCCTCCGCACGACGATGAGCCCGATCTCATTCTCGAGCGCGTGAGGCGACCCAGAAGAAAAGCCTGACGCCTCTGCGCTGCCTTTGTCTTGCTGATAGCCGGAGGCCATTGTCGTATAGCACATACCAGATGCGGGTACTTCAGCTCCTCCACCACGCTGATATCTTCCAGCTTGATATTCAGATATTGGTCCACGCTCTTCAATGTGCCTCTGATGGAGATGTCATTCTTGAGCTCGACAGTAACTTCGTGGTTGACCAGCGTCTTGAAAAAGCTGAAGAAGAGCATTTTGGGACTTTGCGAGATTCGCGAGCCGACGTCGACCTAGCACTAGACTTATGGAGATGGTGAAGTGAAGTTCATGATCCAAGCAAGTTTCACTTTCACATGCTGGGCACTGACAGGGCACCGAGTCATTGGTATGGCCCGTGCGCTTGCTTGGCTTACAAACAGCATGAACAAACCAGCCTCAAGGGAAGTTCATCAGAGAAGGCGATCAGATGGAATTCAAAAGAGTGACGGAAGTTGGATTATTAAAATGAGGTATCTAAATATACGAAGAAAGCCCACATCTAGCACTCCTTCTTGGCCCAGCCAACAAGAGACCTCCATCCAGCATTGCCCTTGCCGCTCTCCTCAAGCGCCTTCGCCACACCATCAAGACACCTCTGCTCGCTCCTCGCCATTTCACTGTTGAGCTTCAGCATCCACTGCTCCCACATCCTCGCACCGACAAGTCCGGTCATGGCGCGCACGTCATTGGTGCTGCCGGTCATCGGAGGCTCGTAGTACTGCACCTCGCCATCCGGACCGATACACTTCTCTGCGAAGTAGTCTCCGGTAATCGTGCCATTGCTCCCGGTGCTCGAAGGCGTCTTGCCCGAGTCGGTCCAACGAGGGACGACGTCTGCCACGGGAAGCACCATCCAAGCACGCTTGATATCGCCAAAGCCTGCACGCTTGAGGCGAGGCAAGAACGACTTGCCAGCGCATGGATCGTAACCTCGGGTCTTGAGGTTGAAAGCAAATTCTACGCCCAGAGCTTGAGCCTTGGCCTCGGGATGCACAAGCTCCGCGTCTAGAAGGTCGAACTCAAGAAAGCCACCCTTCTTCAGTACGCGCAGACATTCGCGGAGTGTGAGGTCCCACTCGTCAGCTGCTTGACCTTTGGGCCAGGTGGTCTTGAGGTAGGCGTAAAGATTACGTGCAGAGATGACGTCGAATGTGCTGTCCTCAAAAGGTAGATCCCATGGCTTCGGTGCAACGGCGACGAAATGGTTCACGGGGCCGTCGAGGGACGACTCGGCGACGTGCGCCTCGGCGTCAGAGGAGACGGTCGTGTAGACTTCGGCATCCGGATGCTCGGCGGCGACACTCCAAGCCCAGCTGCAGTGGACTTGACCAGACAGATCCAGCACCTTGACATCCTTGCGGCCCTTGAAAGAAGCCACAATCGGGCTAGTTAACAGCTGACCACCATGAACCTCCTTCTGTGCCGACAAAGCCCAGGACGAACTCTGCATCTGCTCTAGGGCCTGCCTCTCCCTTTCTGCTTGCGCAATCATCTCCTTTCTCTCATCTTCGGGTGCGACCGGCAGCATCGAAGATATGGGCCTAGCTTGCGCCGGCCGCTCTGCGATCGAAATCTCGAAATTCCCCATGAGCTGTTCAACGTGCGTCTTACCACAGCTGGTGCGACGAACATGCTCTGCTTCGGCACGAGCTTGACGGTGCTGGAAGACATCACGAGCGCGCTGAGAGCGCTTGGTGTGGCGCCAACCTTCCCAGAATGTACCGTCGTGAATCGGTGAGATGCGCTTAGCCTTGATGCCCTCGGGTACGGCAAGAGAGGAACCGACGCCTGCGAACCGGACAGACTTCTTGCTTGGAGACTCCTCCGAGCCGACCGGTGAGGCGCGCTCTGGAGTCTTTGGAACTGCATCTTCCACATCTTTGAAGCTGTTCACAACCTCGTCGTCCTCGCATACAGCCTTCATATAATCCGTCTGCGCAGTGAGCCATAATTGTGTGCGATCGAGGTTGGCAGTGGCACTCTGCTGCAGTGTCTTGTCATAGGTCTCGTCAATCTCGTCCACCTCTGAGATCATGTCTGTTGGTGAGAACACGATCTTCCGAGCTGTGATTGGTGCTTCATCGCTTGTGGGCGAACGGATGGATACCACCTGCTCGACCTGGTCTTGTGGTCGGCTTGCCCAAGGGACTTTATAGAACGATGTTGCGGTGCTGGTCGCCAGTTCGGACTGAGATCGAAAAGGCACACCATAGAACTCTGCGGCAACGCCAGTATTGGGCGCTGGCGAGGCACCTGCCCAGGGCTTGCGTACAGAGTCATCCAAGGAAGCAAAGAAACCGCCGGGCGATGGGACGGAAAGGGCGGAGAGCTCGTCTTCGGTGTCGTGTGAAGTGGCAGGCTCAACATTCTTGGTGTCGAGGCCGAGGAAGTGGCCCGTTAAAGGGGGCGACTCAACCATCTCGAGCATCTCCTGCTCGGGTACCTCAATCACAACATCCATGTGCTCAATCTCCTCGTGTCCACTGATACGGTGCAGCACCGAAAATGCAGATGGATCAAGCTGTGCAGGCGGCTCCCACGGATTTTCATCGTCCTCGCCTGTTTGTGAAAGATTGGGAGTCGATGGGCAGCTGTCAGAAGTGAGGTCTTCGGACGTGAGACTGCCGTCCAGAGACGGGGCAGCCGAGCGCGGCTCGGCGCGCAGAGAGCGGTGCTGGATCTGCTCAAGTGTACGTGGCGAAAGCATCACCTGAATGGCCGGCGATGGACCAGTGGTAGCCGACTTGAGCTTTTCGATGGTTGGCCATTCGCTTGGCGAGGGTATCGCGATCGACGGATATCTTGGCCTAGCACTGCCGACGCGTCGCTTGACGGAATTTGAAAGCTTGATAGGCAGGTTCTCAGTCTCGCTCTCGCTGATGTCGTACAGCTCATCGAAGTCAGAGTGTGAGCTGCGCTTGCTCCAGAGCGAGTCACGGTCAGACTGGGTGTCGGAGCTCGCCGGGCTGGTAGGAAGAGCTTGAGTCGGCGCGGTTGGCATGGTGTTGGCCCTAGGAGTCGGAAAGTCGTCGCTCAACGGCGATGCAATCTGTGGTCGCTGCTGGAGCTCTTGCGGTCGTGCTCGCCGGCTGGAGACTTGGGGTGCATCTTCTATTATGGTATTACGAAGGTCCTGTAGTTTTACAGCAGTAGCCTTGAAAATCGTGCTTGGAAGGGTGGCGAGCGCCCTCGTAGTCGTGTCCGTCAGGCTCAGACCACTCGAATGGCGTCGGAGGTGGATTTGTCTGCTCATGTTCCCGTTCTGCAATGATTGTATGTCCCGACCAGCGGATGATGAAAGGTACAGACTCCGGTCAACGAAGTACAGCACGAACGCAAGCAACGAAAGCGAGAACGAACGAAAGAGAGTGTGATGGTTGTAGACAGACGGAACGCGCAGAATGAGGCCAAGCAAATGGTCGGGACTGCGGTGCAGCACCTTATACAAACTGACAGGCTGGCAACTCACGATGAGCGTAGCGCCCATGAATGGGAATAACGCAATACGCATTGCATATTATTGCGCGCGTGGCCCACGCTGGCGCTTCCGTGCAGCCTCATACCGTATACTCTGGGAATCTGGTTGGCTCCCGAAGCAGTTCGGTTCGGCCGCTGGGGCCTCGATATGGTCGTAGAAAGTGTCGTCCAGTGGGTGGATGAGAGCAAGCGCTGGTGGAATAGGCACTGACTGTTTGGAGTGGGCGCCTAAGAAGCCAATGGCGGGCCCGCGTTTCGGCCCGTGACACGGCGCCGTGGGTCGACATAGTAATGATGATAAGGATTGCAGGCTGCTTCGGTGGGTCTGACATTTGGGAGAGGACGAATTTATATTATGGTGGAAGTCGCGAGATGATGAGAGGAGGGTGTTGTTGTGGGAGGAAGCGCCAAGGTGGTTGTTCGGGCGTTTGAGGCTGAAAACGGGCACCGCGGAAGCCGCCGGGCGACGGCGTGCTCACCTCACCTAACTAATAGTACCGATTGAAAATGACGTTCCTTTCTCCATCACCTCTTCTACCCTGGACTCGACACAGATCTCCGGCTCAGCCCAAGACACTGTCCAACTACTCCTTCCAACAAAGCATTGGCCAAGCATCTGCGAGCACGAGTCATGGCGCCCCCTGCTATCATCGCACCTTCCATTCTGAGCGCCGACTTTGGTGCTCTTGGCAAAGCATGCTCTGATACCATCGAACAAGGCGCCGACTGGCTTCATGTGGACATCATGGACGGACATTTCGTCCCGAACATGACCTTTGGCGCCCCCGTCGTCACCAAAATCCGTCCGCATGTCGACAAGCCAGCCAAGGCCTTTGGTAAAGGCACTTTCGATTGCCACATGATGATCGCCGAGGTACGCATGACCCTACTACGAACCACAAGCAATGTCCTGACTGGCGCAGTAGCCGAAGAAATGGGTCAAGGACTTCCAGAAGGCTGGATGCGACCTTTACTGCTTCCATTACGAAGCCGCCATCAACTCTACAGCAGCCGAGTCACCCGAAGCTCAAAGCGATAGCAAGACAAACCCGAAGGAGCTGATCAAGTACATCCATGGACTCAGTATGCGGGCAGGCATCGCCATCAAGCCAAAGACAGACGTCAGCGTACTTTATGACATCCTAGACAACTCCAACAAAGACGAGGTCCCTGATGTGAGTAACGGAATTCTTCTGTTGATCAAGTGACTGACCATGTAACAGATGGTCCTTGTCATGACCGTGGAACCTGGCTTCGGCGGCCAAAAGTTCATGCCAGACATGATGCCAAAGGTGGAAGCTCTTCGGAAACGATACCCGGAGCTCAACATCGAGGTCGACGGTGGGCTCTCAGAAAAGACGATCGACACTGCTGCAGATGCTGGCGCCAATGTCATCGTCGCAGGGAGTGCTGTCTTCGGTGCTAGCGACCCGCGAGAAGTCATCTCCAAGCTCAGAGAAGCTGTTGAGAAGCGGCGGTGACTTCATGGGAACAAGCTTTGAGAACGGCTTGCTTGCGTCGCAGCAGTCGATGGTAGGCAACAAGGCCGGTCTCCGGCTCTGATAAAACAGGAAGTTGAGCTCCAACAACGTGGCGCAACCTCTCAGTTCATCCTGACCAGTGCAAAGCGGGCCGATCTGGAGAAGCACGTGGACACAATACAATGTTTGACAAATACATAGCGAGCATTTCAATTTTGGAGCATCTCGAATGCCCTTGACCGATATCTTGCCCATATCCGGACAGATCTCTTTGTGTGCCACGTGGACGGCGATCGAAAGCCACGGACGCCTCGCATTCAGCAACGAGTAAGCTCTTCTTTGTTTCCGCCTCACACTGGACATCATAGATCTTGCTCTGGTGTCAACAGTGCACATCTCGCTCCTTAGTACACTTACAGCTGGCCTTCTCGCCCGCCTCAGTCGTGCTCGGGCAGCTATGGATCAAATCACCGATAGCGCAAGCAAGCTGACATTAGCAGCCAATGGACCAGACAATGCAGGCTACAACACTGAGTCAGAGTTCGAATGCACATGCTGTGGCGCCGCGAATCCAAAAGGCACTCCCCACATCACAATCCACGACAAGCCCATCTGCAAGGACTGCTATCTCTCCACCCTTCGACCCCAGTTCGACGCCGCTCTCACGGACGAATCCCGATATCCTGTGAAACATCAAAACCACGAAATAGACCCGCTCCTCGACGACCTCCCAGGCTTCTCCACCGAGTCCCTGCTCCGCTGGCACGAGCGAAGCCGCGAATATCTCACCCCGAAGTCCCAACGCCTCTACTGCCGGCACTTCTACATGGTCCACGTGCACGGTGCCAAGCTCGCAGCTTCGAGGGATGTATGCGACAAGGCAAGGAAGTTGGGGATGGAGACTGGGCAATGCCTGACGTTCTTGGGGCGGTGTGAGAAGGAGAGCGCGGAGATCGATGCGCGGATGACAGTGGAGTGCACGGAGTGTCAGGGTCTGACGTGCAGCCAGTGTGGCGCGGCGGTCTTCAGGGGCCATCTGGAGCATAGTTGTGATCCGGCGAATCTGAATCTGAAGGTGGCGAACATTGACGATTCGCTTGTCAGGGGGGTGGATTATCAGATTTGTGAGCATGGAGACAGCTCGTGGATGGGGGACATGTGCTGACCATGATGGTGCTGCGCAGGTCCCAACGAGCGCTGCATGCGACCCAAAGGCTTGACCGACGATTCGACCCTCGTCGTCTGCGACTGCCACACGCAGTACTGCTTCAAATGCGGCGATAGAGCGCCCGACGGTGACTGTCAGAACTGGTGAGTGTCGGGCTTCACGTTCGTCCCCCTCTCCTGAGCAAGACCTTGCTGACAGCACGCGTCTCAGTGCATCTCACACGAACAGTGGCCAGGCAAGTCCGCCATCGAAGCGATGGTCTCGGATGCAGGAGGACGAGCCGGTCAAGGACCCATGGCTTGAATGGTCGCCTGAGGAGCTGAGGGAGCTGATGCTGGCGTCTCCTCCGCCTCATTGTCGGCCGGACGAAGGGTTGATTGAGCTGTTCATCTGAGTAGTCATCACAAATGTATCAAGCTGAGTCATGCGACAACTCCCATTGTAGCGCTTCGAGACTCGTTCATTTATGGCGGCAATGTCGCACGCGCGTCCATGCTGCTCGCCTGCATCGGAATGTGTAATAACAAAGAAGCCGCGCACCTCGGAAATGCTGCACGTTTTGCCTGTGCCGTCGTCATGTGATCTTGCTTCTCAATGGGCAATCAAGCTATGAAAAATGACTAAACGAAAGCCTGTTGGTGACCACAGAGCAAAGTAGCGGGCATCATCGGCCACCAAGTTCTCATATCATGATATATCCATTATCATCACACAGACCAGCTATCGTCCATATCTCCTCCCAACCCTCGGAGTGTCATCAGACAGTCCATCACCCACCACCATGTACACCCGCCGGCTTGGGATCATCCGTCTTCAACCACTCTCCATTGAACGCATTGACCAGCCAATCGCTGAGCTTCTCGTACACCACTCTATTCCCGTTATGAAAATAAATACTATGATCACTGTCCGGAAAAACATGCACATCGTAATTCCGCACATTGGCGAGATCCAGCTTATCCAGTAGGCTGAGCGTGTTCTGGAAATGCACGTTGTCATCTGAGAAGCCGTGCATGACCAGGAACCGCACGTTCTGGGATAAGGCCGTAGCATTGGAAATGGACGCATTTTCGTACCCGCCCGGGTTGTGCTGCGGAGTGTGCATGTAGCGTTCCGTGTAAATGGAATCGTAGTAGCGCCAATCAGTCACGGGAGCGACGGCCATGCCGTATTTGAAGGTCTGGCCGGCATCCTGCTCTAACGTCTTGAGGCTCATGAAGCCGCCGTAGCTCCAGCCCCAAATGGCCATGCGATCTGGATCTACGTACTGTTTCTTCGCGAGTTGTTTCGCAGCAGCGATCTGCGAATAGGCTTCCCAGTATCCGATGTTGCCACGGACGATGGTGCGTTGCTTGCGTCCTAGGTAGCCGGTGCCTAGGCCATCAAGACTGACAACGATGTAGCCAAGTGACGAGGCGACGTATGCTTGGAAGTCGACCGTGAATTTGCGGTCCACCAATTGGAAACCTGGTCCATTGTACAGGTAGAAGAGCACAGGATATTTCTTATTCGGGTCAAAGTGAGGCGGCCGCCTTTCCACGATGTTCAAGTCGTAGCCATCGACATTCACAGTAGAAAAGACATTAATTGGCAGTTCGCTTCGCTGAGCCAGGTCTCTCAATTCAGAATTTGTCTCAATCATGATGTCTGTATTCTCGGCCTTGTTGGACGGCGTCGCAAGCACCTTCTGGAAGGGAATATCTGGTCCTGCGTATGAGAGAAGCATGAATTGGGAACCGGCCGAGAATGTGGCGTCGTAGTAGCCGATTGACGAAGTGTTAGTCACGGCCTCGATGCTCGAAGGTCCTTTCAATAGATCGACAGTATAGATGTGCCTTTGTGTGCTTCCATGCTTTGTAGAAACAAAGTACACCAAGTTGTTCTTCATGTCGACGGCGGATGGCGCCTTGACGACCTCCCACTCCCCTTCGGTAAGCATTTGCGGTTCTGCACGATCCAGCGGACTGAAATACGCAAGATGATCAAAGCCCTCATGTATGATTGTGTCTACGTACCCGTCGTGGGGTCGGCCAGCGGCGGCGTCAGCAGGAACGAAGGTTGTGCTCTCGGTGATTTCGAACCAGCCGCCATCAAGTTTCTGAACGTCGCGTTCGCGGACAGTCTTGCCTGAGCGGGCCTTGGCATCAATCAAGATGGTCTTGAGGATATCCTGTTCGCGGTTCGTGGAGCGCACAATGACCTTGCCCGTTTTGCCTGCCCAGACTACTTCTGTAATGATGCGGTCATCTTCCGCAAAGTCACCCTCGATGGGCACAGTGAAGACTTCTCCTTTGTCTACATCATAGAATTGCAGGCTCACGAGTGGGTTGGGGGCGCCAGCTTTGGGATACTTGATCTCTCGTGTCTCTGGATAGTTCTCCTGACCTTTTTGCTTCTTAGACCCAGTAGGACTGCTGAAAAAGTACTGCACCGGATAGCTTGGAACTTGGCTCTCGTCTGTACGGAAGAATGCCACGAACTTGCCATCGCCGTCCCACCAAGTGGCGGTGTCTCCAGAGAGTACCTCTTCTTCGTAGACCCAATCCGGAACGCCGTAGAAAAGCTCGCTGCCACCATCGTTCGTGATGCGCTGAGCTTCGGAAGCATCAAGATGTCTGATGAACAAGTTGTTGTCACGTGTGAACGCGACCGCATTGCTTTGTGGGCTCCACTGGGCAACCTGCACCCGTCCAAAAAGGCTGTTCGGGTCGAGAGCTTCGCCAGTTTGCGTTTCAACATCAAAGATCCAGTACCGCCCAGTCCCGCTATGCCGCCAATTGGATGTGTAGTCGCTTCGCACCAGGACTTTCTTGTGGTCTGGACTTGGCCATGCTTCGTCGACGGTCACCTTCTCCTTGCCAACCTGAAAGTCGCTGTGCTTCATCAGCGTCTTGGAGTGCGACTTTTGAGTCTCGACATCGTCGCCTCGGTATCGCACGTCCTCGACGACCAAGTAGCCTCTGCCACCTCCCCCACCCCGCTCAAGCAACAGGCCATCTTCGCCGTCGGGACCTGCTATCCACCGTATCTCGTGCTTGCGTGCGTACCACCCCCCGGTCAAGACTTGTTCTAAGGTCACCTTCTTCCCATTTCCCTGCGTCGCAGTCGCGTGCGGGTCGTGAGGTCTGGAACTGTGCGCCAAATGCCTATCCTGGCTCAGAAACAGGAAGAAGGCGGCCACCCAGCCCACTAGACCTACTGCTATGAGCACGTAAAATATGCGTCTTGCCCTTTTGTCGCTGGGCTTTGGCTGTCGCTGCCATGCCATCCCCTCAATGTCATCTTGCGGCGCATCGTACATTGCCTCCTTTGCTTGTAGTGTGTCTTTGTCTGAGATATGCTCCAGCACGAGGGAAGTAGTCGATGCCGAGGATGGTGACAGCCGGCTCTCTGCCTCTGGGTGGGCATATACGTGGTGCAGAGGCTGCGATTCGGCGTGAAATTCGTTGGCCATGGCCCGGTTGACAGAGGGGGTGCGTCGGTGGAGGCCCATGGCCGTCTCGGCTCAGAGCGCTTTATTATTAGTGTTCTCTCTACCTAGGTAACAGCCACCACTGTATGTTTGGTCCAGTCCTACTCCATCATAAGGTATGTACAAATGTCCTTCCCGTAAACAACAACAACAACAACCGACTTCATCACCACGGTGTATACAGTCTCAAACGGGTCAACGAGCAGCGCATTGTTGGCTGTTCCAGGTGGATTAATAAAGCGGCGGGCCCGGAGAGGCAGTGGAGCCCTGGTGATCCGCGTCAAGGGTCCAGAAGTGGAGATTGACCAAGACACGCGACACCTTTGTTCCTCCATTCCACTACGTGGCGACTCATTATTGAGTACTGCATGCAGCTCAGAAGACACGTGCAAGCAGAACGGAAGATGGCGCGAAAAGATTATCATGCCTCAACGACAAAACTCTCTCGAAGGACCCTGCAGATATCCGCGAACCCCCCTGGGGTTGCAAAGCGCAAGACTTACCTATCAGGGCATCCTACAATGCCGTCGGAGCTGGATGGCAGTGCCTTGAGATTTCCGTCCAATCTACGATCTAGGATGAGCTGAATATGCCACGAGATGATAAGGTACCTTATCCTTAGAATCCTAATATTCATATATCGATTGCCTATCAGGCCTGCACCACTGTGCCGTGCTGGTTCCCTTCTCAGAACGAAACCCTACCCCTACAATCAGAGAATCCTCGTACGGAATATTCACTCGCTCAAGACGAACTCTCCAGCGGCGATCTCTTCTTCGTGGCCGAGACACAATTCTACCAGCCCTTCGAAGACGGCTGGGCGGATTCAAAGCCTCAACTGTTTGAATTGAATCCAAGCAGCTTTAAACCTTTGATTTTACAGCTTTTGGCACTGGTGGGAATGCTCTAGCGAAACAAGATCGCTGTCACTCTGCACTTCTCATCTCAAACACGGTGGCAGAAGCAAAGGGGCGAGCTGTAGCAGCAGGAAATGTGAAAACTACGCACATAGAGCAGATCCGCGCCCGTGCCGTGGCCAAGCTTGATTTATCCTCAATTCATAATCATGCCTAACAAGCCAATATGATGGTATGCAGCGCAGCAAGGCTCAGGGCGGTGATGTCTACTCCACGCTGAACGTCCTGACTGCTGTGATCAGACTCGACTTTCCGTTCTTCCAGTCTGCCCCTGCGGTCCGGAAATCGTAGCCCTTGCTTGTCCAATATGGAATGGTATCGGCTATAATTGATGTTTACATGAATACAGGCAGTGTGACGTTGGATTATTGCCAGTGTGAACCAGTGGCTTCAGCCAATTGCTATTACGGGCGGAGCATGTTGAAGCCTTGAGAGAAGTCTTTTATAGAATTGATCATGATGCTGATGAGCACGCTCCTCAAAGGAATAAGAATCGACCACGTCCCCCCTCCGCCGGTAACAGCTACGAACGTCGATCGCTGTGGACTGTTGTACTCGCAAAGAAGCACTATCCCCATACATGACGCGCTCCCGCTATGCAATTCTTGACCTCATTATCGTTGTCGCATCATGTCTATATTGGCACCTTTTAGACCTCAATATCGCTTCCTCGCCGCCGCACTCTTGCTGAGCGCTTCTAATTTCTTCTTCCGCTCCAGCTTCTCCCGTCTATGCCTTTCCTCCTCCTCTAGTGCCTCCAAATCCTCCTTTCTCGCCGCTTTTAGGGCTGCAGTCTCCTCATGTTCCATGTCGTCAAATCCGGCCTCCATGTCGTCCTCCGAATCATAGTCCTCTTCGTCCTCGTCCTCTGCCTCATCCAGATCCGACCACGACGCATACCCTCCATATTTGTCTTGCGCTGCACCCTTCTTCGGGACCGGCTTTGGTACAGATCCAGCTGCCTTCATCGTGCCCTTATAGCTGATCGGCTCCGGAGATGCTTTCTTCATCGTGCCTTTGTATGTGACCGGTTCTGCTGGCTTCTTGAGCGAGGCGCCAGCTTTGCCTACGGGTGTTCCGCTTCGACTCCGATCGTTCTGGGCCGCGCCGGCTTTCTTGTCCCGTTTTTGCTGTGCCTTCTGCTCGGCAAAAAGCTTCTCCCGCTCTTTCCTCGAAAGCTTCTCAACCGGCTTGTGCTTGATGACACCAACCATCGCATCCTTCTTCGCGGCCTGCTGTGCCTTGGCTCGCTCCAGGATAGCGGCAAAGCCTTTCTTTTGGACCACTTCTGTCGGTGTTCCCGGAGCGGAGATTGCGGGCCTGGATGATGGTCTTGTGGCAGGTCTTTGTAGATTCGCTGACTCATTGCCAGGAGTGTTTGGTCGTGACGACGGCTGGCCGGGCTTGCTTAACTGAAAGCGTCCCGAGGGTGCTGCGGTCGGTCGGCTCGGCACCCCATTCTGTTCGGTCTTTGCAGCCTTCGCTACTGACCCTGAGGCTGGCTCTTCCGACCGCCTCTTTGCGCCTGCAGCCGCATTGTTCGCGGTCAGCTTGAAGCGATCTCCCGGCGCTTGCGGTCTGGAGGTAGCTGATTTTGGTGAGCTCACTGCTGGAGACTGAGGCTGCGCAGGCTTGCCGACTGACGACAACAGTGACGAGAATGACTGCGAGTGCGAGTCAGCTTCTGAGCATCAATGCCGCCGCAGCAAAACAGATCATACCGTCATATTGTGCTGCTGTCTTTATCCCCACCAAAGCCGGACGGTAGCGATGCTCATGCTGTGAAAGGAGCAAGGTGGTGCGGCGGAGATCAGAAGGAGAAGGAATAGCTACTTCTACTGTGCACTGGATGTGATCGTGGCGAAACGTGTCGAAGTGAAGAGTGCCCGCAGACGAACAATGCAGATGTGCATTTGAGCCTCAGGCAGCCACGTGACGGCAACGCCCGCGGATCATACCTAGCGCCGCCTCCAGATATCTTGGCGCTTTCGAAATACTTGGACGTATTGCACGTAGTGTATCTACCACGACAACATTCCCGAACTTGAAGATCAGTCTGCCTTGCGGCTTAAAGTGATTGATTCTCCTGTTCTACCCTTTTCACAACAACCACACCAGTACGCGACACCTCTACCTTCAACGCGACCATCTCAAATGCTAACGGAAATTTCAAGCAATTAGAGAAAATGAAGCACCTTGCGGCATACCTCCTCCTCGGCCTGGCCGGCAACACGAGCCCTTCCGCTGAGAACATCAAGGAAGTTCTCAGCTCCGTCGGCATTGAGGCCGATGAGGAGCGCCTCACCCAGCTTCTGAAGGAGCTCGAGGGCAAGGACATCAACGAGGTATGGAATAAATCTCATATCGCTCAAAACATTTCCAGGCGCATGGCTGACATTGAGGATAGCTCATTGCTGAGGGCTCGTCCAAACTCGCTTCCGTCCCGTCTGGCGGTGCAGGTGGTGCTGCCCCAGCTGCTGGCGGTGCTGCTGCTGGTGGTGCTGCTGCGGAGGAGGCTGCACCAGAGGCTGCCAAGGAGGAGGAGAAGGAGGAGTCTGACGAGGACATGGGCTTCGGTCTCTTCGACTAAGCGTCTCGCGTAAGAAGGAGCTTTGGGCATGCGAAATGAGTGGCATCGGACGGCAAGGCTATGCAGATTTGCTGTGACTGTTGCAGAAACAGTCGACGAGAGCAAGCGATGGGCAATTATGGCAGTGCGGAGAACGCGCTGTGGGAATATTGCTCGAGCCATGCAATCATACATCGTCACGAAATGAGCATGTCATCACTGATCTCACTACTGGTATTACTTGTCACTAACAGACGTGATCACTTCGGAATTCGTGTTGCAATCGATTCCCAGAGTAATTTCATGTGGAATCATCGCAAATTTATTCCCGTGTGGTCGTGATCATAAATGCCGTTCGCTGCGGACATGAACTCTCAGCATGTTCACGATCATCACATTTACCCCCATCATGCTTGCCAAGATCCGTCAATTTTCTTGTGGCGAAATGGGTCATGGGATGGAAGTTCACACCCGTCATCCCATTCTGACCTACTTATCCAATAATGCTCAAAGCAGCTGACACAGTAGCCAGCCAGGTTTTGTCCAAGAGTCTCCTCAGCCTTGGCATGGCTAGCATCGGTGGGCTCGCGATGCGCTTACCTTACCATCAGCTAGTGCGTGCAATAATTAGTAACACCCGTCATGCGGACCTTTCGATACATGTATCAATGAGAATTTGGAAGCGAATGGGTAGCAGGCTCCGGTCTATCGCCGGTAGTACAATTTAGCGGCTTGGCATGCACGTGCCTCATGCCTCCACCTCGATTTTCAATTTCTGGCCTTGTCCAATTCTAACTTCATCAGCCAACGACGACCATTCGCGACCACCAACAATAATCGCAACCATGGCGGACCAGGACTACGACCCCGAGGCGGCAGCCGGTTCGTAATACACCAACAATGCAGCGTCTCTTGCGCGCCGCACATGGACAAAACCCTGTGGACGGGCCACAAAGGGGCGCTTGGAAGAAGGATATGGGCTAATACAATGGTTGTGATACAGAGCTGAAGAAGAAGAGAGCCTTCCGCAAGTTCTCCTACCGCGGCATTGACCTGGATGAGTGAGTGTCAGATAGACACTTGAACCCGGTATTCAGTCTGTCAAATTTGCTGACAATTCTCCTAGGCTCCTCGACCTTTCCAGCGAGCAGCTTCGTGACGTCGTTCACGCCCGCGCCCGCAGACGGTTCAACCGGGGCTTGAAGCGCAAGCCCATGGGTCTCATCAAGAAGCTCCGCAAGGCCAAGCAGGAGGCCAAGCCAAACGAGAAGCCCGACACCGTCAAGACCCACCTCCGCAACATGATCATCGTTCCCGAGATGATCGGCTCCGTCATTGGCGTCTACTCCGGTAAGGAGTTCAACACTGTCGAGGTCAAGCCCGAGATGGTCGGTCACTACCTGGGCGAGTTCTCCATCTCATACAGGCCTGTCAAGCATGGTAGGCCCGGTATTGGTGCTACCCACTCTTCGCGTTTCATTCCGTTGAAGTAGATGTGGTCGGTGGTGCTGTTGATGGGGATAAGGTGCAGCGGCAGGCTGGTGTGGTATATGGATACGGGACTGTGTTTGAGATGCCATGGAACCAAAGCTGTGATGAGATAGCTACGTATCCCAAGCCATTTCCTGACCTGCAGAAAGAATTCGTACGCACTCTCAGATCTAATTGCGCTACAAGCTGTAGCATAGGCGTTGGGGTAGCCGCACGTCAAGGTCATGTGCAGGCAGGCCAATTAGCCCAGAGTCTCTTCACATGCTTGCAATGCCAGCGTTGACACATGCCGGGCGACGGAAGGCAGCTGCGTGCTTGCCGAAACTTCCAAGCGTCACTGCGGCAAGTGCGACACTGGCATTCCTTCTGTACAGTTCCATCTTCCATCTGGCTTCTTAAATTATACATCTCCTTCTTGCGCTGAAGACACATCTCCAACCTCCATCACCGGAGCCCCTTGGTGTCTCGTGGACGCATCCAACATCAGCACCTCCAACATCAGCACCTCCAACATCAGCACCTCCAACATCAGCACCTCCAACATCAGCACCTCCAAAACCAGGACTTCCGATAATCATGGCCCAGATGGCGCCTCGCGGTTTCCCACAATATGGCGACGGCGATGTAGAGATCTACCTCAAAGCAGACGAGAAACTGGTTTTGCATAGCACGATCCTGTCTTTGCATTCTGAGTGGTTCAAGTCGTCATTCAGTGACAAGTGGGCGAAATCAGGCGCGGATGCGTCCATCCTCGGCGGCGGTTCCGCAAGTGGCCAGAAGCGTTGGGTCTATGAATTGAGATTCGGCAAAGAGGATTGCGACGGCATCCTCATGCGCCAGGGTCAGGCCAACGCAGAGCCAAGTAATCCTGGCGAGACGGCGACACCCACTGAGATGATTTCAGTGGAGGATGCGATTAATTGGGACGATGATATGTTCGACGAACGCCTCGAGTGTGCAAAGGCGCACAAGAACCTCTTTTGTGCAATCTACCACTGCATACCCAGCCTCGATGGCAAGTCGTTTGAGGAGGCGAAGGCTTCTATAGAAGTCTTGATGAATGTAGCGGAGATGTACGGTTGCGAGGACGTGGTGAAGAAGGACATCAAGTTGCATATATGGCATTTTCGCGAATCTGTGCTAGACATCTGCGTGTACAATCCGGTCAGCATGCTGGAGTTCTCCATCCGACACGAATCTGAGTGGATCTACAAGGAGGCCGCCACCAACATTCTGGGAAGAAGCTACAGGTTCTGGAATGCCTCTCGACCCGCGCTTGAAGAAATGGGCATCTACGAAATGTTGGAAAGGAAGAGGGCCATCTTCGTCAAAACTCTCACCGAAGCGGAGCACGCCATCCACAATCTTCGACCACAGCCGCCACAGATTCCGTCAAGGCGTACGGCATACTGCTTCTTGCACGACGAGCTGAGGAATGCTTTCCAGATCTCTCTTGGGTGCCGTCTCGGTCCTGGCTATGCCAACATCTATCACTCGATCGCCGATAATACTACTGCTGGCATTGCTGCCCGCAGGCAGAGAGCGATTGCTTACAGAGGCACATTCTTTACTGGTGCGGCGGATGACACCGACGTGTTCTTACAACATGTCGAAGAAGCTTTCCTTGCAGCGCGGAAGAGTCTTCAGCCGTTGCTGAAGAATGCGACGATGCTTCAGCCAAACGTCAACGATAAGCATCGCGCGCTCACCTTCATGAAGATTGAGGACGCCGATCTGCCATGGGCTTGAGCGATGAGCACAACAGTTTCCATACAACGCGGTGAGACGCAGATATTGATCTCAAGATCGTCCATGCATGGAAGCTGGCCTAGTCCAAAGAAGAGATATTGGTGGACGACTGACGTCCAATGATCTGCAGAGGTAGAGAGTGACGCG
Organism: Teratosphaeria destructans; assembly: GCA_010367425.1. Lineage (NCBI taxonomy): Eukaryota > Fungi > Ascomycota > Dothideomycetes > Mycosphaerellales > Teratosphaeriaceae > Teratosphaeria > Teratosphaeria destructans. The sequence goes on from WBMN01000020.1 coordinate 476,674, forward strand.
AATGTCAAAGGCGTGCGGAACTGAGCTTTAGCTTGGATCAATGAGACTATGCAAGCAGCAAGTACTTCGTGCTTGGAGGTAGTAAGACCGTAGGCGTGCAAAATGGAGGCAGTATGGAGTGGCGGCTTCGTGCTTCAAACATGTTAGGTCCTCGCGCGAGTCTCTGCTATCCAAAATCTGTCCCCGCAGACATCCTCCTCGACTTGCTTCTTGCATAGTCTTCGGCCCTATGGTAAGCCTTACCACCCGATAACTGATACGCCCTGCTACAGGCGTTGTGCTCATCCTGCCACGACACCTCATGCTTGGTGTCATCGATCTTAGCCTCGTGCCACATATCTGCTGCATGCGCATAGACCCAGTCCTCGAGAACGCCCATGGCAATGTCGTCAAGGTCTCCATCCCCTAGCTCGCGCTCAATGACCGATCTCATTCTCGGATGACCGTCCAGGACTTCGATCAAACGCTCGGCGGACGTGAAGCAGACTGATGCTGTGGGTCAGCCTTTGCGCTCCATTCCCTTGTGGACAGCTTCCATCAATCTGGTCTTCCAGACGCCGTCGATCCGGTGTTTGAACTCATCGGAGACTGGAATTTTGTGGCTGTGATGGAAGGCTACCCAAGGGATCAGCTGGCCACACTCGGAGTCTGTTGCTCTTCACTTACCGTATCCCTTCGATTGAATGTAGCCGCTCTATACTCTATTTGGGTCGAATGCAACGTGCGAGCTGTTCGTAATTCCGCGATAGCGGTTAATGCAGTGCTGGTCAATTTCGTGCCTGTGATCGCTGTCGAGTATTACCAGCCGGAAGACCCTCTCACCATCGGCTGTGAGGTGATGGACAGAAACCAAGCGATGTACATCGGCGTTCAAAGTCGGATGCCCTTCAAACTATTGTGGTGTGCGCTCATGTATTAGATGTAAAGTATTCGTCGACTTTGTGAGCCTTGGACGAAAGAGGCACAACTCAGGAACGGGCAACGCCGGTCGCCGCTTACGGGACTTACCAATGATCATGTGAAAGGTCAACAACGTGCAAGCCGTGCAATCATACGATGAGGCTACTGAGACCTCAAGAACGCTTTCTTGTTGGGTCAGAAGTCGCCTGCTTGTCGTCTACGCGCGCGGCTCACACTCTTGACCCGACCACCCAATCAACCCGACGGTCAACATGCCGTCCCTCCCTAGCTGCCCCTTCCTCTCCACCAACTCCTCAACATCCCAATTACACCATAAAAACTTTCCCCTAAAGCCCCTCGCCTCCTCAGACGCCGCCCACACCACAAATTGACCTGGCAAGTTGACTGCATCATCCGTCAGCGTCTCCTTCGCTGGTGGAGGTCGGGCGCTATGATGAGAGTCACCATCGTCATGACTTGGCATTCCGGCTTTGAGGTTGAGCTCGGATTTCACGACGCCCGGGTGGATGTGGATGACGGAGATGGACGAGTGTTCGCGGCCGAGGGTCTCGTAGATCTTTGTGGCGGCGAGTTTCGAAGAGACGTAGCCGGAGGCGTTGGGCATTGCTGGCCTGCATTGATTCACGTCAGTGGATCGATGGAGCTGATCGCTGGCGCGCAGAGACAAAATCATGGAGAGGCCGGATGAACGTACATGTGTACCAGGCCAGCTGAGATGTCAACGAGTACAGCGTCCTTGGCGGCTACGGATGGAAAGGCGCGGGCGGTGTGGAAGGCACCTTTGACATTTACCTCGAAGCCCTTCCACCACTCTTCTTCCTCGGCTTCGGCCATCGACTTCAGCTCGGGCAAATACCTGGACTACTATCAGTCGTTGTGTTCCTAACGCATTGCACTCGCGCAAGCACAGGTTTCTCACCCTGCATTCGCGACCAAACACCAAACCTCTCCCAAGTCCTTCTTGACGTTGCCCAATGCTCGTCTCAAGCTGTCCGCTACAGATATGTCGGCATGCACACACAGGACGCTCGCTCCTTCTACTTCCCTCTTGACTTTGTCCCTGGTCTCGTGCAGCAAATTCGTCCTTCTGCCAAGTATGGCGACCTTGGCTCCGGCTTTGGCGAAGGCGAGGGCTAATCAAGCTGTGAGGAATCTGGACGGCAATTGCAACAAGATGAGATGACATACCGATAGCTCCACCAATTGCGCCACCGCCGCCTGTGATCGCCACAACCTTGCCCTTTGCACTCAGCTCAGGACGAGTGGGATCAAGCGCAGGGTATGGCTTATCATGCCAGGTCTGGGTCAAAGACGGAAATGGGGTTATCTTTCCATTCATCTTGAGCGCTCCTCCGGTCTTTCTTGAAGGACTTATTGAGTTAATAAGACTGAAAAGCAAGCTCTTAGTATCGCACACGGGTAGTGAATCCATGCAGGAAAAGCAGTCATACCGACCAACTGCGTATTGGGGCCCGCATCTTATACCTGCACAGCCACAACATAGGGCTGGTAACGTTTCTTGCTTGTATGCCTTGATCGCATTTACCTACTTCAGTAACATGACGTCGCGCGCATATGCGTAGGACGTTATCGTGGTAAGGTTCCCGCTACTTCCAACTTCAGACGCGTAATAAGCGCGTAAAACGCGTGATGTCCTTGGCGCTTCGCTGACGTGTGCTGTAGTGTCGCTCGTGCTGGTGCGAGTCGTGCAGATTGATGCTTCCGTGTTCGGATCGAGCAGCGCTCATATGCCCTCGAGATCATCCCGGGCCCAAAGCTTTACAGTCCTGTCCCTCCCACAGCTGGCTATCCACTTCGAGTCGGCAGTGACATCTGCTGCCAAGACAGTGCCATCGTGTCCAGTCAATGACTTGCACAATGCCCAATCGTCGGCCGACCATATATTGACGGCCTTGTCGAACCCAGATGTCACGATGAACGTGCCTGCCTTTTTCGGGTCCGAGACCGGCTGCGCCGCAGTCTTCTCATCGGCACCACCATTGGTCATCGTGACGTCCTTACTAGCGATGGCTTCTTGCGCGGCCGCAGACAATGGCCCGTCGAGCCCTTTGTACCACCTAATCTCTGTGACGCCGCCTTTGTGAGCGCCAATGCTAGCTGTCTCCCTCACAGCTCTCAGATCCCAGCACTTCGCGAATCCGTCTGCGCTCCCGGTCATCACTCTTGTGCCATCAACGCCCCAATCCAAGGCGTGAATTGGCGCCACGTGCCCTTCCAGCAGCATCACTGTCCTGCCAGTCCGCAAATCCCACACACGGCCGATCGAGTCCAGACCCGCCGACGCGACCAGAGAGCCGTCCAGGTTGAAGGTTACGGTGTAAACCTCCTTGCTATGTCCCTCCTGGAGAAGGAGCTCTGTAGTCGTTGTCACATCCCATAGGCGCCAGGTCGTGTCGTAGGAAGCGGAAGCAAGATACTTGCCTGAAGGATGAAACTCGGTGCGACAGACTCGCGCACTGTGTCCCGAGAGCGTGGAAAGGGGCGTGTCTTGGGTCAGATTCCAAAAATGAATATCGCCTTCGCCACCTGCGGAGGCGAGGTTGACTTCTTCTGGGCCGACGGCAGAAGAAGGTAGGGTAGCGCCTGGGTACCAAGCGAGGCCACCGATCATTTGTCTGTGACCTCGGAGTACAGATTTGGTCTCGAGGTTCGGTACGTCGAGGAGCTTGATGCTCCCAGCCCAGTCCCCACAGGCTACAAGCTCGCCATTTGGTGCAAAGCGGACAATGCTCATAGGCCTTTCGCTCGCAATCTGGGAGCCGAATAGCTCGAATCCTCGCAACCGCTCCTTGATTGCCTTTCTATGCTTGACATGCGTTTGCACGGGTATCACGCTTTCCTGCCTTTGGTGGTTCAGGCGTAGCTTCGCCCGTGGCAGACTGTACCTGGCAATCTCTTTTCTCGCTTCGAGTAATGCCGTGCTGCCTTCGGTGTAGAACTCGCCCTCTTCCTCGTCCTCCTCAGGCTCTTCCGTCGCATCGCGCATCGACTCATCGTCGTCTGCGCCTTCCTGTTCCTGGTACAGAATGCCTCGTAATCGATCTCGTCGGTCTTCTGGGCGCTCGCCGAAGAGTGTGACGGGCTCGCCTCGCGCTCGCAACTCTGTTCGCACTCGCTTGTCGTCTGTTGGAACGGCTATAGCGGCCGCTTTTCGTTTCCGTGCAAACTCGTCGTATACTGCCGAGGCCTGTTGCGATTGTCCACCGACATTGATCTGATAGTTGCGATCCAGCGGAACATTGTTGATGTCGATTCCGCCATCATCATCCGCGCCCTCCTCTACGTACGCCTGTCGCGCCGGATGCATCGCCATATTGCCTGATCGTTAATGGCAAACTCGTGCATAGGCGAAAGCGAGCACGTCCAGTTGATGCCCGAGAGATCTTGAATCTCGATACTGCACGAGTCATGCAGAAACGGAAGGCCACCGCGTTTCCAGGCCGCCATACTGTACCTCGTTCATGATCCAGGATCACTGAAGCGTTTTGACGATGAATTACGGTGCTCAGCTATGTACGAAAGGGCAAGATACGCTACAAGTACTAAAAGTTCAGGTAATGACCAACCCTGCCGTTACGGAGGCTGCTACGCTTGTGAGAATGGTTCCTAGGGACCTTCTCCCCACCCAGGACATGTAAAAAATGAAAAATCAAAAATAAACAAAAAATACCTGCGTACATTCATCATAGCACAAGGCGTGTTGACCTTGTCCCACGTGCATTCTCGGGACGTGCTAACTCGGCACGCCAACACTCCGCGTATGGCAGAGACCGACTAGGACCTTCTGCCTGCCCCTTCGTGATCGGACCCCAAGAATCCAGATCGCATACCTTGGGACTCTCTGCCAAAGTGTCTTGCCCTTCTCCTACCACCGAGATATGACGCGGACTTTGTGAGAACGTACCGATGTGCGATCTTGGAACTGGACAAGGAAATGTTCAAGCAAGATGCATACATGTATGTTTGGTGTGGTCCTGCTTTGAGTGGACCGTTCACGCCGGTGAGTGTCAACGCGTGAGTGGACATGACCAACATCATGTCGGGGTGGATATTTCCAGATTACTCAATTGTTCGATGCTGGACTGTGCTCACTGCTAATTGTGCTCCCCAGGGATATACCTCGATGACATCGTTGCGCCTTTCTCCGGCACTGAAGAACCCAAACCTACCCGAATCCGCTATCGCCATTGAGTGTCGCTGCTAAGCCATGTATGAGGTGTGGTCTATACAGTACAGCCGCTCAATTTCCTGATTGCCATATCCCGTCTTCAGTCTGCAGTCGTTCTACAAGCTGTTCATGCTGTCCGCTGGACGCGTCTCACCGTGAATGGGAAAAGCAGCAGCTGTGCTAGGGAAGGTTGCAATTGCATCTACAACGCTGCTGTCGGAGCCCATGCGCTGCTCAGGAACAAGGTTGATGTGGGCCCGCCCCATCCCGACGCGCGATCTTGTAACCGGTTGTGCTCTTGATCTTATGGCGCTGCTATTCTGGCGACTCTGTGTTCGAATCGAGAGCCAGTGCGGCGGAGCACATTCGCGCCGGCATTCCAGAAAGTTCAGTATCATAAGCCATGGCTATGGTCGTATCCCCCAGGCTGATGAGCGGACATGAGCTGACACATAAGCCGCTGTTCCGTTCTATCATTGGGCCTATCTGCACCTCATGCTGAGATATAAAGTCGGCTCTTCTGAGCACGAACAGCTCTCGAGCTCTATCCCATCGCGACAACCCAAGCTCCATTCACGCAACATCCCACACGATGGTCTCTTGCAAGAACATATTCCTCCTCGCGTCCGTCGCATCGGCGATGGTGCTCGAGAAGAGAGGAACCTACTTGGACCTTTACACAGACATCGGCAAGGGCATGAGGGAAATACAAATTCAGACTGAGCAATGGAATATTGGAGTCTATCCCGACGCCATCATTACAGCTATCAACCAGATGAACGATGCTATCGCGGCCGCCGATCGGAGGACTCGCAATGATGGTGGTACCCTCGAAGACAGAGATTCGCTGGCCTTGATTCACTTTATCCACCTGGTCAGTTGTATGACCTACTCCGTATCAGCCACGGTGGCTTATGCTGACGTGTGAACAAATATACATTTTAGACCGCGCCGGGCTACGTGACGGCTTTATGGGCTGCGCTTGAAGCGAAGAAAGGGGACATTGATCTCCACCCTCCTGCTACGCAGACTGTGCACGACAAGTTCGTGGCGGCGAGAGACAGTTGGCGCGATTTGTGGAGGGCGATTAATTCGCGAACAAAGGCCAAGCTGGAGACCGAATTGCACGACGCTTGCGAGTATATCTATGAGCAATTCGACGGCATTGTTACCGAGTTTACGCAGCAGTGAGCAATACGACGGTTGAACGTACAGTACGGCCTATATGCTTTGGTGTCGCCAGGGAACCGTGTCGGGAGTGTGCTTGGCGGGAACGTTGGCGTGAGAGTTTTGTGAGTTTTGAATGGTTCTAGATTGTATAATCGAGGCTTGGGTGCAACAGATGCCGGGTTAGTTTCCCGGCTTCGTCTCTGCTGACTTCCGACGCGCAGACCCTAGGGCTTAGGCTCGTGTAGGCAGGGTTTCAGGGCGACGTCGCAACCGTCGCGCTAGCGACTTACTGTGTGGCATGCGAATATGCGAGGGCTGTGAGAGTCCAAACGATTGCGACAAAGTACCAAAAAAAGATGGCCTGCCCAGGCTGTCCCGAGCCAATTTGCGCAGACATACTTCTTATGACTTTGCTCGGGATGGCTAAGATGTCTCGCCAAGTCTTCGGTACGAGGTGTACTCTCAGACCCGGCAACAGCGTGATACCGTTTCATAAGACATAGGACCGCCTGTTCCTCCGTGCGACTGCATCTCTTTCAAAGTCGCAGGTCTATAACTCCAGGCCACGAAAGGATGAAGCTCGCTATCGCCACTCTCCTGGCCCTATGCACGCCCTTCGCTCTAGGCTATGTTCGTCGCGCACATCACAGTCTTGACCGCCGCACTCAACTGACTACTGCTGCTTCGCTTCACTAGTATTGTCAAACTACTGCGACCGGCAGCGGATGGTGTTTTCCTAGCAAAGGAGAGAAAGGTCACCTTCAAGATTGCATGGTGGTAAGTACATATGTCCTCCGACTGGCGCGTTACTCTCCATACCAGAAACTGACCGTATCGCATCAGGAATTCCCGTGTGCGAAAACTGGCGATGCCTGCTGGCCGAGTCCAGACTATTGGAAGCCGGCCAATTGCAAGCCAGGCACCTGGGGAAGTGGATAGCTCCGACGGGCTCAAGGGCAGAGCCGGCGCAGAGTGGCAGGCACGCCGAGCAGGTCAGGAGGCATGTGGTCGACCTGTGACCAGGCGGTCTGTTAGTGATTGAGTAGTGGCGTTGCTTCAAGCCTAGAGGGACGAAGGAGTGCCGAGTGTAATAATAACAAGACATAGTCTCAAAACCGCAATCGCAGCGGCCCTTTGATCACAGCCGCACAACACTCGAAGAAGTTATAAAAGGAAAGAGGCTGTGGCGGGTGTTGCATTCGGCGCACCGCCACTCACGTGACCCGCGAATTTCTCCACAACTTCTCAGTCGATCATCTCTTATTATTACTACTCTGCTCATGTCTGCCCGGTATCGTCACATCACCTCGGACCAGCCAGAATGGATTCCGAAGATGAGAGCTCCACCTCGGACATGGCCGACTGGAAGATGCGGTTGGCAAAAGACCGCGTCACCGTATACAACATAGGTCGCCACGCCGCTTTCCTCCGCGAGAGCTCAGAGCAACTGGCTGGCATACGCACTTCCAAACGAGCGACCAGACAGCAGCTCCTCGGGCTCCTTGACGAACGGCAGGCCCATGAGGCTGGACTGTTGCGGAACCTGTCCGATTACTTCGGACCGTCATTTACCACCTCATATCCCACAAAGCACTCCAGCAAGGCCGAGGAGGTCTTCAGCACCCCCGAGCTTTTCGAGCTGATCGTCACAAACCTGCAGCCCCGTGACATCTTCATCGTGCAGCAAGTCAGCAAGAATATCAATGATACCATCAAGCAGTCCGGCCGCATCCAGCGATTCATCGGTCATCGAGCGGATCCCAATGCATACTTCAGCTCTCCTGTCTCCAACTCGCACTGGGCATACTCGGAGTCTCTACCGGTCTGCTGCCCGCAACACGAGCGGAGCCCGTACATGTTCTCTATACCCGGGCGACACTTCAGCATACCGGGTCCCGATGAGCTGTCCATCAACGTGTCGTTCGACTTGCGGAAGCCGAAGCTGTCCGGCATCGGCCGGGCGTGCCGTTCAATGCTTGTCTGTCAACCGCCTGTGACAGAGCTCACCGCGCACGTCGAGTGTTGCAACGGCCACGGACCAAGATTCCCACGTCACCCAACACCGCCAGCAGAGAGGCTGCCCAAACCCATACGTCGCGAGACAGGCATCACGGTCGGCGATGTGGTGGATGCGGCCATCGAATTAATCGAGGAGCACCAGACCTGTCCCTGGGCCTCAGAGTACCAGCACGACGAGTTCGGGCGTGTTAAGGTCTCGCCGAGTTTTAAGGGCAGATTGAAACTGCGCCCGGATGATCCAGCTTTGCAGGCGCAAGCGAGGGCTCTGGCGAAGGCAGAGACGTGGAATCAGAGGGACGAAGCCAATCGTAGGAGGATGACTGCTTACATAAATGCTAAAATGTCTGGTAAGTGCTTTCCTATGCCCGAGAGCTTTACTATCGAAAATCCTGGCGCTTGACAGGTCCTTCTGGCATGAAACGCTATTGGTGCACACAAGACTGCTGACTTTCTCTCCAGCCTTCAACGCAGGCCAGCCGATCCCTACTTTGCAAGAGTTCGAGGCGGCCAACGCTACAAGTAGTGGCTGAGAACGCCTTTCCCAGAGTCGATACCCGAGGAGAATCACTTCAGCATGACACAATATGTAAGGTCCATAATCGCATTCGACAGAAGAAAATTGGATTGTACGGTGTACATAAATGATGACGGCAGCTACTTTACACGACAGTCAGCAAGATCGCGAGCTTACTGCTGCCAATACTATGCACAGAATTGCATCAGTGAGCTGTCCACGCCTATATTGGAAGGATCCAGCCCTTGCACGTCACACAGCCCTAGGTCATATCGGCGGCCACAGGCAAAAAGAGACTAGCAGCAGACGCCAAAACAAGCGAAATGTACGTGGTCACTAGCTAAGTAAGCATAGCAGAATTTGGACTGCGCGTGCATTTGCCTTCGTTGGAAGGTGTCTCAGAGTTGACAGACGCTAACTGAGGAGGCCGGCCGACGTCAATGCTCAGTTGGTATATATGGCAAGACATGACGGCAGTGACCTATAGGGTCATACGAAATCGGCGTGACTGTTAGTAACGAAGGGGGCGGACTTCAATGCGCAGAGGGTTGGGTGTGGCATCGCACCATGCGGTATCATTTGATGGTCGCATGAGTGGCACGACGTGCTGATCGAGAGCAAGACAGACATCAAAAATGCACAAGGGTGTAAAATCTAGCGTTTTTGCAGAGGAATACCAGATCACATACTGTACAGCACCATATGCCTGGTGGTGGGATGGTAGGCCGTGCCTGGCACAGGCGTTCAACTTTTGTTATACAGGTCCAGCTGTCAGTCATAACGATGGAGATCGTCTGCTTGTTTATTTTGCCCTGCAGAGACGGTCTTCCAGGCTGCGAGGCAGCACCGCCATTTAAGTAATCACGGCAAGACGAGAGATCCTTGACCAACCCACGAACGTGGCACGGGTCTCCCGTTGACCGGCCCGGTGCGGAAGCCCACGGTCAGGGCAAACACAAAGCAATCGCAGTTCTTTTCAGACCACTAATAACGCGAAACAATTGGGCCAGACGGTCCAGACCCCAATCGTCCCTGGCAATACCAGGCCGGAGGACTCCTTTCCCCTTGGCCTTTGAGACTTGGATTCGGCGCCGAACTGTAGACTTCGATATTGCCGCAGACGCTCGAGGAACAACAAGCTCAGGCACAAATGATGAACATGCTTGTGCCTTGATGGAAACCATGCGCACGGAACGAGCGCAAATAACAATTCCCCATCGAGAAGGGCTTCACTTTGCTTGACATGGTAGTCCCGGGAGTGTCAGTGCGTCGATGTCGTATAATAAGTATTAAGGGACAGCTGAACACTGATTCAAGTCACGGTTTCATAGCACAAGACGCTTAGGTACACCACAGCGCGTCTTCGAAGCTGACATACTTACCCGAGACCGTCGCGGCGAATCACCAACAACAACGTCAACATGCTCTCCCACCTCGCGCTCACCACGAGCGCTCTAGCCTTGCTCGCCGCCAGCGTCTCCGCGTCGACGCCCTGTGGACCCGAGTACGGCATCAACCAGAACACCGGCCTCTGGGACTGTTACTACTGGGACCAGCAGGAATACGTCGGCCGCGAAGACGGGAAGTTCACCTTTGATTTGACTGGGGAGGCCGAGTCGGGCCTGCCTGCGTTCGCGGTGCATTGCGAAGCGAGTGGGGGCACTTCAGACTACCATCCGTGCAAGACGATCTCGGGCCCGGTGAAGGCGGCGGCTTACTTGACGCCGGTGGGAGCGCTGGCGGAGGGCCTGGGGACTCTTCATATCAAGATCGACTTGTACGTGTCCCGTCCCCGTCAGAATCACAGGATCGTCGGGAGGGTGCTGACTGCAGTGTTCTTTTTTTCTTGTTTGTAGTGGGGACGCCGTCTATTCGTGCACCGACCCCAACGTGTCGTTCAATGACGGCCAGTCGCCACCGTACGGCAAGGGCTTCTATCCGGACACCAAGGAGAAATGAGAGGCTGGTGGATGCGTACTCATGGTCGTGGTCGGACGGATGGTGTGCGGGAAATGATCAATTCCGACATGGCTATCGCAAGCGCCTCGATATAGGATTAGACGTTCGATCCTCGTGTGTATGAGATCAGAGACGCCTTCGAATCATCCGCGCCAGGTCCGTCGACCGAATCAGAAACGCTCACGTTCGTTGATATCAACCCCCCATTGCCCGATTCCAACAGGCTGAGCTCTGAACCACGGTCAAAGAAACCTCAAATCCCGCCAACTAGATCCTCTTGCTTCAATAGGTCCCCCATCCTCCTCGTTGTGAACCCCCCAACTCGAAACCCTGCCCAACTCACCCAAAAAAAGGTCAACCGTCATTCGATGCCCCGAACCTCACACCTCACCCCACCTCCTCTGCGCTAGTGACACGTCAACGGCCAGCCGGCGAAAAGCGCAAGCAAACAACCTGACCTACCGTCACCCCCTCCATCTCCGCACGCACACAAGAAAGAAAGAGGGGACAGATCCGCACCCTCTCTCCACGCGACCTGCACGCGAACGGGTCCGGCCGCGCATGAACCCCGCCCGTGCGAGCCGTTCGTCGGGTCCCGTCATGCACTGTTTGCGTCCGAGACTCCACGCGTGGGCGCAACGATGGGCCATCCGTGGCTACGAGGGGCAACAGTCCGGGCGATCGGCACGTCGAGGGGGTGAGGAGGGTGGGGGGGGGAGCGGTGCGGGTTGACGTCGTCGTGCGTTGTCTGGACAGGGTGTGGAGTGGAAGTTGATCACGGGGCTGTATAGCAGGCCCAGCCCCCGCCGCGTAAAAGCCCTGAGCGCGTCGTGATGATGAGATGCGTAGTAGTGGAGAGCGGGTCGTGGTGGATAGACACCAGATCTAATACATATGCCCTACCTCTTGCTCCTGCCCGAGCCCTTCTGAGTCCTAATTCCCAATTCTCCTGACGCGTCCACAACCATGTTCCTCCTCACCCTCCTCGCCCTCCTCGCCCTCGCCCTGCTGGCCTACACAGCCCACCAACACTACACCTCCCCTCTCGCCAGGATCCCCGGCCCCGCCCTCGCCAAACTGACCAACATCTACCGCGCCGTACTCGCTGCGCGAGGGACCCAGCATCGAGAGTACATGAAGCTGCATCGCAAGTACGGCAAAGTCGTGAGAGTGGCGCCGGGGGTGGTGTACGGTTGATTCCTTGTTATCGAGGCTGGGCTCGAGAGAAGGCTGACGGGACAGGCAGGAGCATCGCGGATCCGGATGCGTACCGGGAGATCTACAGTAAGGCGATCCTCTGTCCTGTCTCCATCGCTGCTCGTGAGATCTGACCAACGATTACTGTACTGAACAGAGGCCGGCAACAAATACCCCAAGGCAGAATTCTACGGCGCGATCCAAGGCGACCGGTCCTTCGACCTCTTCGGGCAGCAGGATGAACGCGTCCATTCTGAGCAGCGGAAACTGGTCGCGCGAGCGTACTCGATGGACTCGATGGTCAAGCTGGAGCCGGCGGTCGAGCAGACGCTGCTGAAAGTGTTGAAGAAGCTGGACGCGTTGTGCGGGCGAGAGATCGATCTCGGTGCATGGCTCCAGCTCTACGCATTCGGTTGGTCTCGCCCCTCACGACCTCCGTGATCAGCAACGCAAAGGCACGCTAATCCCATCATTCCAGACGTCATTGGCGCCATCAGCTTCTCCCGCGACTTTGGCTACGTCGACGCCGGCACGGACGCCGGCACCTTCCGCCGGGTCAGAGCAGCGCTCAGCTCCGCCGCCTGGGTCGCCTACGTGCCCTGGTTCCTCGACATCCACCAGCGACTGCGCCCGGTCATCGGCAACTGGCTCGCCATCAACGACCGGAATGAATATTTCCACCAGGTCGCCAGCAAGGAAGTCGAGGCGCGGAAGGGCCGTGAGGGGGACGAGCGCGATGTCGCGACGCAGTTGTTGACGGTGCAGCGGGAGAAGCCGCAGTTGACGACGAAGGATATCAGTTTCATGATGACGAGCAATGTGGTGGCCGGGTCGGATACGACGTCGACTTCGCTGCGGGCGATTTTCTTCCTCCTGCTCTCGCATCCGGACAAGCTGGCGCGGTTGATGGTGGAATTGGAGGAGAAGCAGGCGTCTGGCGAGTTGAGCGAAGTGGTCACTGCCGCTCAGGCTGAGGCGTGTCCGTACCTGCAAGCTGTGATGTGGGAAGCTGTGAGGATGTATCCGGTATTTGCGGCGCTTGCAGATCGCAAGGTGCCTACGAGAGGGTTGACAGTCGACGGCCACTATCTTCCCGCAGATGTGAGTGCGAGCTTTTCGAACGAGAATGTTGCACGGACTGGCTGACCGATACAGACGACCGTGGGCTGCCACAGCTGGGTGATCAGCCGGTTGCCAGAGGTCTGGGGTCCAGATGCGGATGAGTTTCGTCCCGAAAGATGGTTGGATAAGGAGAATTATGGCTTCCTGCGTGAGTAGCTACGGCACGCCTGCAGCGGAAATAAGCTGACGGATCCTTCAGAACGTTACATGTTCTCGTTCGGTGGAGGGTCAAGGACGTGCATTGGAAAGAGTGAGTTGCATATTACTGGAATCAGCTGAGGAGTAAGCTGATTGAATGCGATTAGATATCGCCTGGCTAGAGATGGAGAAAGTGGGTTGGCTCGCAGTCTAGGCTTGTGCAGTGCTGACGCGGAGAACTAACATGCTCATAGCTTATCCCAACTCTGCTCATGCGATACGACTTCCACATGGCACCGGGAACTAAGCTTCTCGAGGAGTCCGGGTAAGTCAGAGCCAGCGCGTCGCCGCACAGTGGCCATACTGATAGCTGTCCCTGCTAGCGCTGTGCTCTTCCTGTCAGGTTTGAAGGTGAACCTAGGACGGAGGGAGCGTGCCTAGTGCCAGATCCAGAGCTGTGGTATGGGGATGGGCTCGACGGAGCGTCCGCCTCCAGTGCGTTACCAAGGCTTCAGAGGCTGGTCAGCGATGTTTGAAGCTGCAAGGACTCCTGCAAGTGAAACCGTCGTCCATACAAGACTGAAGTACTACTGAAGCTTAAAGTTATCCTCGTTCAACGTTCCGTACAGCGTCTCGATCTCTGCACTGATGGCTTGAATGTCTTGCGACAGTTGACCTGTGACCAGCACTAGATGAAAGTCAGCGCAATGCTCATGAAAGTTCCGTTTGTAGTCGATCCTGCCGGAGATAGAACTCACCATAAGCATAGAGCATCTCATAATCCTGCTCGACCACCACCGCCGCATCCCTGCCCACGCCCTCCCTTCGGAACGCCGAGATCTTGGAGAGCAGTCTATCTCGCGTATGGTCAATGCTGGGCAATACATCATTCAATGGATACTGCAGCTTCATTGAGCTGGCAAGCACGCTGAACAGGTGACTGATTCGCGCACTCAGCTCGGACCTCTCTGGCCTCGTGAACCGAATCAAGGCAGCTTCACCGGGCGTGTAGTGCAAGTTCTTGGTGATGGCCACGTTCATCGCATGAAACGCATCAAGCATTCGGCCTGTGCGCTCGAGGATCCGTCCGATGATGGCGTCAGGGAAAGGTCCGCGGAGCTCAAACTCGGATTTTGCTGCTTTGCGGAGACCTTCGAGATTGGAGAGGAAAGATTGCAAAGCTGATTCTTCGCGAATGTCCATGTATCTGCTCTTGGGTTCTCCAAGCAGAAACAAAGCCAGCGGATCTCGTTTCCAGACCAGACTCATGCGCAGCCAGAGGATGCAGAGACCATCTTTTAGCTTGCGACGAGCCGAGATTGGCCAGACGAAGCGGGTTACTATGATGGCCCAGAGACAACCTACGATGACCGATACAAGGCGGTGTAGGACGATATCCCAGATGGCAGGGTCAATGCCGCCTTCGTCGTCGTCATTGTCGTCGTCATTGATGGAAAGGCTATAGCTGTACAGTGCTCCGAGGTTGTAGGTGAGCAGGATGAAGCGACCCATGGGTCCGTTGTTCTTTGCGATGATGATGTAGAAGCAGCCGAGGCTGACGAGCCATCCGAAAGCGGCGAGGAGATAAGGATTCGCCTCGCCGTGGTGAGACGCCAGGAGCCAGCCGGCTACAGCGAGGACTGCGCCCACAAAGCTGCCAAGGAATCGATTGATGGAAGTTGTGTTTGCGGCGCCAACAGTCATCGAGCAAACAACCATGAAAGAGACCAAGCCCCACTCGCCTCGCCAGTGGACGAAGAAGGGACGAGTTTCTGGCAGGAAAGCAGGCAGGGCGTAGAGAAGTGCTCCGAGCCCCACTTTGATGGCAAAACGCACGTCGTCACGGCGTAGTAGTGCCATGGCGCGGTAGAGTCTGTATGTCCAGGGCATGGGCTTTCCTGACGCTCTCGCGAAATCATCTGCCCGCTGTATCTGAGCGGGTACGGCGTTCGACAGATCGTTGCCCTCGTCATTTTCTTCGTTGAATGTGCGTTTCCTCGTGGGCTTCATGGCGACGTCTTCATGCTCATGCCGAATCTTCCAGGGGGAGAGCCAGCTCCAGCTGTACTTTGGTCTCTCCATCTCTGCCTTTAATTCGTCAAGTGCAGCGAGATAATCGAGAACGTCTTCGGCAAAGTCAAGCAGGGAGAATGAGAAGTGGCCGCAGCAGGCGGAGACTTCTTCGATGTCCGCAATGGCGTCTTCTGTGTCCATCGATGGCGGTGGGTGATGAGGAGTAGATGGCCCGGACGAAAGTCGGCTCTGAGGCGCGGTGCTGACAGTCTCGCAGCTACCGCGTTTGTGAACACTGGACTTGCCCCATTGATGCGGCGTGGTGGCGGCATTTAGAGCGCGACTCTCGTATAGTTTGTTCAGAGCGTCTTTGCGAGCCTGCCGATATAGATCCATGGCTTCCTTGAGACTGGAATGGAAGGTGTCATTGACGGCAACTTCCACGTCAACGCCTTCCAGTCGCTTCCACCATGTCGAACGAGCCGGATCACGCCGACGAAACGGCAGCTCATCCAGGATCTGCTTCAACGTATAGACTAGCGACCTTGTCGGCGGCGCAAGCTCGTCTAGGAAAGCCAAGAAGAAGTCATTGGGTGTCTTGACCACAATAGGCGGATCTACACTTTCACGTCGCGAATAAGTCATCGCCGTGGTTGGCGTATCGTAGCCGTCGGCGTGTAGCATTTCTCCGGCGTCTTCAGGTGCCTCGGTGATGACATCCAAGATCTTGGGCGTAGGCCTGCTTCGGACAGTAGATAGCGGCTCAGCACCTGGTGTCACTTCGTCGTTCTCGTTCATGAATGCGAATTGAGCAAATGCTGCACTGCGCAAGCCACCAAGATCCTGCGCGAGACCTGTCAAGCATTCTACGATCCGTGCCTCGGCGTCGTACCACTGCTCCCTACCCAATACCAGTAGCTCTCGTTTCGCTTCACGCAGATTCTTGTGCACTGAGTCCAATGTCGATTGATGATCTTTCGCGAGCTTCTTGTAAGACTCGTCCTGCAGATCACGCTCTCTGCCGGAAAGAAATGCTCTCGTGATGCTGATCAGCATCTCACCGAGGAGATCAGTATTCTTCTCCATGTCCTTGACCAGTGATGCACGGGCGGTGATTGGGAGGACGAGGACATTGACCGCTGTCGTGGCGATCACACCCATGCAGACCATCAACAAGACCTGTAGCACGCGATCATCCGAGAACTCGCCGGCTTGGACGGCACCCTCCTTGATGAGCACGGTGATGCAGCCCAGAGAAGCCAGCGAACAAGCGACGTTGACGAGAGGATCTCCGAGTCGCTGCTTGATCCAAGCAATGAAGCCGAGCCCGCCGCCGACGAAGAAGATGAGGACGATGGCGTGCCCTACAAGGAGCAGATCTTGCTGGCCGAAGGACATGCTGATGCCCATCGAGGTGAAGGAGACGAGACCCGCGTAACACAACGCGATGAGGGCCAAGAAAGTGGCCTCGTGCATGCTGCCCATGCTCCGAGCAGGGTGGAAGTAGACCGTGACCGTGGCCACCATGTGCTTGCTGTCCTGCTTCTGGCCGATCATGTTGGATATGGCGGGCACAAACGTCGCCAGAGATCCGATGAGGTAAGCCAGGGAGCACTTGAAGATACCGATGCCCGTCGTGGATGTGGCGAATCCCCATGTGTGGTGAAGGTACGGCTCGCTGTAAGCCCAGTACGACTGGAGCAATGTCCGCCGGGAGGGCAGGTCGGGAAAGCCGCGTTGATGATGATGCCGCCCGTTCAACAGCGGGGTCGTCTCGCCGATGCGGTCGTCGCCCCGTCGAGATGAAGCTTCTCGGAGGGTGAAGACCCTCTTCGAGCGCTCTCCCGTGATGGGCGAGATGAAGCTGGCGCGTCGGAGCTTGCGATTCCAGAAGCGGCCTCGGCGGGAGGGGTCCTGGTGGGAGGAGGTGGACTGGGAGACATGATGGTTCTGTTCACCCGCCATGGCTACGACAGCTCATTCAGTGATCATAAATGGTACCTTAGGTTACTAAGGTAAGCATCTCATGTTGTGCTCCTGTGCCTCGACGACATACATCATCAACCAAGGCACGATAGACATGTCGGGGGTGACGAGATGGCAGTACATGTTATTATAAATGTATTATTCGACTGATGATGTATACCTTAGGTCCCGTCAGGGATCAGATAGGTATGTAGATTGTGCAGGATGGCACGAATGGACGACCGTGACGTGCCCCTCGTCCCCCCATAATCATAATAAGAATAATGAATTATGAATTATTATACAGCTCCAATGCCTCTGACTCGACCCGCAGAGTCACAGATGAGATAACGCTCCCTCCGAGTGATAATAATCGTCGAGGAGGAGGTCGAGGTCTGAACTCGGTAGGCATTGACTCTCGCTCTCCCGTCTCGCTGTAGCCACCATGTCCGACATCTACATCGACGAGGCGGTGGGCGTCGACAGCGGTGACGCCGACGGATCACCCTCCAAGCCCTTCAAGACGCTGCAGTATGCCTTCTTGCAGCTCGGCCAGGGCCCCTCCTACAGCGTCAAGAACCCCGACCACGGCGACGACCAGCCCGAGTGGAAGCCCGCCGCCAAGGCCGCCCTCAAGAAGGCCGCCAACTGGGCCGAGACGCAGAAGAAGAAGGCGGGGAAGGAGAAGGAGCTGGAGCTGAGGCAGAGACAGGAGCAGGAGGGGCGAGACAAGGCGCTCGAGGAAGCCAAGAAGATCGTCGTCACCGAAGACGAGCGTCTGCCTCAGGCCGTGCGCATCCACCTGGACGAGACGCGGCCGGAGGTGGTCAGGCTGGGCCGCGGCGACCGCAGCAGGGACGTCGACTACGCCGACCCCAAGCGCGGCTCCCGCGTCGAGGTCCGCGGCCGCGTGCACCGCCAGCGCAACCAGAAGGGCGTCGCCTTCGTCACCCTCCGCGA
This sequence comes from Teratosphaeria destructans, assembly GCA_010367425.1. NCBI lineage: Eukaryota > Fungi > Ascomycota > Dothideomycetes > Mycosphaerellales > Teratosphaeriaceae > Teratosphaeria > Teratosphaeria destructans. The sequence continues at coordinate 494,841 of WBMN01000020.1, forward strand.
CGGCCGGGGCTACCTGCAGTGCGTCCTCACCGGCGACCTCGCCAAGTGCTACGACGCCGTCACCCTCACCCGCGAGACCAGCATGCTCGTCCGGGGCGAGATGTGGGAGGTGCCGCCCGGCGCCCACGCCCCCGGCGACCGCGAGCTGCACGCCGACTACTTCCGCATCCTCGGCCGCGCCCCCGGCGGCGACGACGCCATCACCAACAAGGTCCAAGAGAAGGGCGACCCCCAGCACCTCCTCGACCACCGCCACCTCGTCATCCGCGGCGAGAAGGCCTCCGCCGTCCTCGAGGTCCGCAGCGCCGTCGACAAGGCCTTCCGCGACGTCTACGAGCACCTCGCCCTCAAGCAGGTCTCCCCGCCCGCCCTCGTGCAGACCATGGTCGAGGGCGGCGCCACCCTCTTCCAGTTCGACTACTACGGCGAACCCGCCTTCCTCACCCAATCCTCCCAGCTCTACCTCGAGACCCTCCTCCCCGCCCTCGGCGACGTCTACTGCATCGAGAAGTCCTTCCGCGCCGAGAAATCCCTGACCCGCCGCCACCTCTCCGAGTACACGCACATCGAGGCCGAACTCGACTTCATCACCTTCGACGACCTGCTCGTCCACCTCGAAGACGTCATCTGCCGCGTCCTCGCCCGCGTCTTCGCCACCCCGCGCATCGCCGCCCTCCTCCACGACCTCAACCCCACCTTCGCCATGCCCGAGCGCCCCTTCACCCGCATGCGCTACGCCGACGCCATCACCTGGCTCAACAACCACGGCATCCCCAACGAGGACAACGAGCCCCACAAATTCGGCGACGACATCGCCGAGGCCGCCGAGCGCCGCATGACCGACCTCATCAACCGCCCCATCTTCCTCACCCACTTCCCCACCGAGATCAAGGCCTTCTACATGCAGCCCGACCCCGCCGACCCCCGCGTCACCGAGAGCGTCGACTGCCTCATGCCCGGCGTCGGCGAGATCGTCGGCGGGAGCATGAGGATGGACGACTACGACCAGCTCATGGCCGCCTACCAGCGCGTCGGCATCGACCCCAAGGATTACTACTGGTACACGGATCAGCGCAAGTACGGCACGAGTCCGCACGGGGGCTATGGCCTCGGGCTCGAGAGGTTCTTGGCCTGGTTGTGCAAGCAGCATACCGTGCGGGACACGTGTCTGTATCCGCGGTACATGGGGAGGTGTAAGCCGTAGGCGGGACGAGCGAGTCTGACCAGAGATGCGTGAAGATGAGACGAAGCTCGCTGTTGTTGAATCTCTATGAGACAGCAAGAGCGACTCCCTCCGAGGTATAAGCAGAAGTATCATAGCAGACGAGAACGAGACCCGCACGCACGCACGCAATGCTAGACTGACCCATGGAATCCCTCAGACACCTTTTTCTATTCCTCCCCCACCAATCTAACATTTCCTCACCCCGACGAACTCAGTAGTGGATGGCCTTCCCATACGTCGCCATCGCCCCCTCCTTGAACGCCTCCGCCAACGTCGGATGCGCGTGACACGTCCGCGCGATATCCTCCGTACTCGCGCCATACTCCAGCGCCAACGTGCCCTCGGCGATCATCTCTCCCGCGTTCGGGCCCACAATGTGCACGCCCAGGATACGGTCCGTCTCCGCGTCTGCCAGGAATTTGACTATGCCGTCCGTGTCCAAGTTCGTCTTCGCTCTGCTGTTGGCCGAGAATGGGAAGGTGCCGACTTTGTATTTCACGCCGGCCTCTTTGAGCTCCGCTTCGTTCTGACCCACCCATGCGACTTCTGGGTGCGTGTACATGACCGAGGGGATGGCGTTGTAGTTGACGTGACCGTAGGACTTGGTAAGGAACTCGACAGCTGCCACGGCTTCCTCTTCAGCTTTGTGCGCGAGCATAGGACCGAACGTGCAGTCGCCGATCACGCGGATGTGTGGGACCTTGGTGCGGTATTCCGAGTCGATGACCAGACGGCCGCGGTTGTCGGTTTCAATGCCAACGTTCTCAAGGCCGAGACCAGAGGTGTACGGTCGGCGACCGATGGCGACGAGGACGACGTCGGCGTCGAGCTGAGATCATAGTCAGTATGATCTACGCGAAACGTGGTTGAATAGCTGGCTTACCGTCTCCTCCTTGCCGCCCTTCGCAGCCTCCACGGTCAGCTGCACACCCTCACCGCTGTCGTCTCCACTCTTGACCTTGGTGTTGAGCTTGAACTTCATGCCCTGCTTCCCAAGCGTCTTCTGAATGTTCTTGCTGATCTCTGCATCCATCCCCGGTCCACCAATCTGGCCCAGGAACTCCACCACCGTCACCTCAGCACCCAGTCTCGACCACACAGAGCCCATTTCCAAACCAATGATACCACCGCCAATGACGACCATCTTTTTAGGAACCTGTTTTAGTGCGATGGCGCCAGTGGAGGTAATGACTTTCTTCTCGTCGATCGTCAGCCCCGGGAATGGTGTCGACTCCGAACCCGTCGCGATGAAGATGTTCTTGCCTCGCACGCTCGTCTCGCCGCCGTCGACCAAGTTGACCCTGACAGTATGCTCGTCCTCGAATGCGCCCGTGCCCTTGATGTACTCCACGTTGTTCTTCTTGAACAGGAACTCGATACCCTTCGTCAAGCCCGATACCGACGTCTCCTTGGCTTTCATCATTTGATCCAGGTTAAGCTTGACATCGCCGACTTCGATACCACGGTTCTTAGTGTCGTGGAGGATCTGGTGGTATAGGTGCGAGTTGTTGAGGAGGGATTTCGAGGGAATGCAGCCAACGTTTAAGCAGGTGCCGCCGAGGGAGCCACGCTTCTCTATGCATGCTACCTAGTAATCGACACATCAGAGGGCGTCCGAGCCAATATACGAAGGTGTTTCATACTTTCAACCCTTCCTGTCCAGCCTTGATCGCAGCAACGTAGCCCGCCACGCCGCCGCCAATGATCACCAAGTCCTTCTCCTCTGTCACTTGTTAGCCTATGCCAACCCTTCACTTCCTAATCCCATTGTATTTTCACGCACCAGCAGGTGTCGCATATCCTCGTCGCTGTGATATCCGGTCTTGCAGGCGGGATGTGATGGGTGATGCGCGGACAATCTGAGGTGTTTGTAGTTGCGCCTGGAGGGCACTGCGCACGGCAGGCCGGGGCGCCAATCGTGACCACATCGTTTGTGAAGGGGGTGTGCGGAGTAGAAAGAGGGGATGTGAGGTGGCGTGAAGGGTCAGAGGGGTTTCTAGTGATTGATGATGCTGGTGATGAGAGCTGTTTGCAGTCGGGGAAAGCTTCACACGGAAAGCGCGCGCCACACTTGGCTGACTGTGCAGAAACGGCATGACTCATGGTCATTGCTCGCCTTCCCGTCTACTCCACATGCGGCTACTGAATACACGGTAGAAGCCCTATCATCGCTTTTCGTCCTCAACTGTACTTCTGAAACCCAGTGATGGACGCCGCTTCTCCTTGTCCTCGTCGGGCGACTTCCTCCACCACTCCGGATACTCGCCCCAGATTAAGAGCCGGGCAGGGTCGAAGTCCTACCTTTTCCCCTTCCTGGCTCCCACTCCGACTCCACTCGTGAACCGGCCGAGATGACTCAGACTCCCTTTGCCTTTGGTATGGCTTGCGCTTGCGACGCCAGGAGGTTGTGGCGGCGGTCTGCCCAGACTCTGTGCTGATCCCGGTCTCGAGCCTCTGAGATGCTCGACGTTCGGTATGTTTAGTGTGATTCGCTTCTGCTCCGGCGATGAGGAGTGCTCGTCCTGATCGTTCGCTCCGTCTTGCTGTCCAGTCAGCTGCCTCTGCTGATTTCGGCGCACCCTGTCTTGCGTCACTCGAAATTTGTCCAGCAACTCGGTCCACTTGATGCCGCCACCATCGCCACCATCCTTACTTCGTAGTCTTGTTTGGCGCTCGAAGGTACTGACCGAAGGTGTTGTCGGTGCTCGTGGTACTATATGCAGATACCCAATCGCCGAGACCGAGTTGAGCCGATTCTTCAGTGCTGCAAATGCCGAGCTTTGCGGCAGCAGCATCAAAAGGCCGTACAGGCATTTGTACAAATGCGGAAATCGCTCTGGCTCCAATAGTTGCATGCGCAGGTAGGTAAATACTGGAGACTCTAGAAGCTGCACCAGCTTGTCAATCTGAATGAGCATGTTGACTGTCATCTCCAGTTCAGCGAAGATTTGCAGCAAATTGTATGCTTGCTCGTATGCTTGTGCCAGCAGGCAAAGTGAGAAGGTAGCCACGGCATTGACGCACCACGCCTTGAATAACACGGTAAAGAATGTCTGCCCGTCCTTGCTGTCCAAATTCCGCAATCGTTTGCGCAAGTCTTGGAGCTCGGGCGCGGTTATCAGATTGTTGTTCAGATTTTGCACCATGATCGACGCAAACTCGACATCATCGTCCGAGTCTCGCTCCAAGCAGTCTGCCATCGTGCGGAATATCTTTTCTGGTGATAAAGACATGCACAACTGTCGTATGATCAGATTGCCTCTCGACTCCAGCAATCGCCTGTCTGTCGTGAAGAGCTTGAGCAGATTCACCATGAACGATGTGAAGTAGCTGTCATCACTACTTTTACTGATCTGAGAGAGCAGTAGCAGGTCACGCGTCACCACTGCTTCCGCCGGGTCGCTCAGTGTCTTCAGCAGGGCCGGGAAAGTCGCATCTTGGATGGCAAGAATCTTCCTGGGAGACTTGCGATGCAACATAATCAGCCATGCTAGCGCTGCAACTCTTGTCGCCTCATGCTCGTGTAGGAACTGCAAAGTCAGAGCATTGACTGCTCCCTCGTAGTCCAGATCTGTATGGACCCGACCTTCGGACGAGCCTCGCGAATCCTGCGGCTCAGGAGTGTGGCTCCGTGGTGTTGGTGTGATGGATTCTAACGGCTCGGGCGTCATTGTTTTCCGCAACGTCTTGGTATTGGGCGCACTGTCTCGCCGAGGGTCCCCATTCTGTGGTGCAAGTCCTCGGGTTGGTGGCATGACAGGCATCGAACCTGAAGGAGCAGGTTGCTGTGCTGATGCTGGTGGAGCCTGTGTCGCTATTTGAGCTTGCTCGGGAAATGCACCTCCCTTGCCATGCTCTTCGGGCAATGACATGATGTATGCCATGAGCGATTGATTGACTCGATGCGCAGCCTGTTTGACATGATCCACGTCATGACTGAGCGCTGGGAGTAGCTGGGCAAGCAGTCGGGGTGTGAATGCAAGAATGTCCTCGGGACATATATCGAGAAAAGCCTCGATCCATTTCAGTGCCGTCACCTGGATCTCTTCCTCACTAGATTCTGACAGAAATGTGATGAGAATGTCGAGGATGCGCAGATAGTCGATCTGAACGTCTTGGCCCGGTATCCACTCATCTTCAAAGTCGCCGCCGTCTTTTGCATCGTCATCAGCAGACGCAGTCAGAGTTGACGCGCCATCAGTGGCATCATCCTTGGGCGTTTCCAAATCATCTTCGGCGGGTCCGTCCTCTGGATCGTGCTCTGCTCCATCACCAGCTGGACTTTTGTCCTCTTGCGCGGCTGCTTCACTAGAGCCACTATCTTTGCGGTCCTTTTCATCTTTACTCTTTCTACTTTCAACTATACCCCTCTTCACAGCTGCGATTTTCTTGATCTCAGTCAAAAATCGATCCAGGGCAACTTTGGTAGTTGTGTGGACGTCTTGATTGGGATCACTTAGAAATTTGAGCAGTCCTCCCAGGAAGCTTGGTAGGTAGGCCACCAGTTCCAGATCCGGGATGGAATCCAACAAGGTGATCCACGAAACAAGGAAAGTCCTCGTGAACGGATTCAAAACATGTATTCGCTCCTGTAGCAGAGGTATAAATCGAGGCAGGCTAAAGGCCGTCTTGAGCTCTTGACTGTGGTCCGGACTGTCCTCGTCCACGCTGGCCGGATCACCTTCCGGTCCAAAGATGCTTGCGTAGGTGGCCGCCGATTCTGAGACGATGTCTTTGACGAGTCTGTCCAGCAATTCCGCACCATTCTTGACCGAGAGCTCGGTATCCGCGGCTAGCTTGCACAGTGCGTCAAACACTTCGTTGAAGTATACCAGTATCTCGCCTTTTGCAACCTTGGCAATGTTGTACATGCTCTCGCATGCGTAATATCGTACACGGGCATCTTGATCAGAGAAGCAGGCAAGTACGGGAGGCACTATCTCCTTCAGGTAGCGGGCAACTTCCTGCATCCGTCAGTACGATGTCCTCGAGTCCGCGGGAGTGATTCCACCAAGCTCTTACTCCTCCCAGGGCGATCGCTGCCGCCGCCAGACCTATCAGACCTCCATTGCGAGCATGAGGCGCATGTACAGCGTATGCGTAGTCGTGACACAGCTGGTGGACGATCTTGGCGATCTTGTCGTGGTTGTTCTCGGCGAGTGCATTTCGTATAATGTTCTCTAGCCTGTCACCCTCCTCGGTCAGCCTCTGTCTGTAGAGTCTATGCTGGCGATGCAGATGGTGCTGTTGTTTGGCTTGTTTCGAATCGGCGATATGGGCCAGGAAGGAGACGAGGTCCTTCGCGAGAGGCATCGCCGTCGTGGGTCATGGTCTGGGGCATAGCAGTTGGAGACGACTATGGGACTGCTTACTCTAATGCTCCAACCTTCCGTTTGTCATAGAGCTTGTCTTGCAGCAGCTTTGAGACATTGGAGTCCATCTGGAAGGAGCGGCTTCATGCACCCGACCTGGAACCCTCTTATCGCCTGATCATGACCGTTTGTCTAGTCATGTGCCTTGGGAAACACCAGTGATACTGATATTGGGTTGACAAGAGAAGCGCGATGACAGTGTGTCTATACGCCCTGACGAGCTGTGCTGTCTGCATGTACATGTACCACCTGATTAAGGTACATACCCTATGTATTACCAGCAGCACAAGCGGGCATCAAATGACGGAGGAGGAGGAGCTCAGGGCAGCAGGCAGAGGTCGGAGGGTTCCAGTCCCGTCCCCCACAAACACTGGACACGCAGGGATCGCGACGTGGCATGCGCGTCGGCGGCGTGTGAACTGTGGCTTGACCATGTGGCTCAGCAGGGACTCGAGCCAAGGCAACCACCTTGGATCATATAAGATAAGTACCTCCTAGGACATGTAGTTCAACTTGAGGTCAGACCTTTCCTCCCATACCTTATGCCCATCAGAGATCGATGGGAAGCCAGTGACGACTCCATACTCTCGCCCCGGGTCCTACATACGGAGCGACTGGTTGCCCCGCCAGACCACTCGAACGGGTCTGGGTCTTGGCGCTGGTCTCTGTCACCTCAGAACAGCATCCGGTAGTCAGCTGAACGAAGAAGAATGTCTACCGTCCAAAGACATCCGAACGAGCAGCCATGGTCACGACGATACCTCAGAGCCAACTTCAGCCCGGCCTTCCTCTACCCGCTTAAAGGCATCTGGTACTTCGCCACCCATCGATACCTGCATCCACTGTTCAAGAGCCGCCTTTTGCCGCTGACCCTGCTCTCCGTATGCACATTGGCCATCCTCTTCCTGACAGCATATCTTCCCATCGTCGCCTTTCTCGCCCTCTTCCATCTCAAAGGTTCGGCATGGGTCAACGGGACGGTCCTCGTCTTGGAGATGGGGACGCTTCTGATTGCGATACTCTTCGAGGCATTATTCGTCGACCATACGCAAGTGGACATCTTCGACGCCGTCCTCGTCTCCGAGGGCTACGAGGATCTGGTCAAGAATCGGAGGGTGGTCTCGGATGACGTCGACCAATGTGATCCGGTCAAGCGGCTAGGAAGTCGCGAGAGGGGTGCTTGCTTCGCTCCATTCTCGATTCGGCAGCTGGTAGAGTTCGTCGTCTTTCTGCCGCTCAACTTCATCCCGTTCGCAGGTGTACCGTTATTCCTGCTCCTCACCGGTTACAGGGCGGGTCCGCTGCTGAATCGACGGTACTTTCAGCTGAAGGGCTTTACAAGAAAGCAGCGGAACCAGTTTACTGCGACGAAGAAGCGCAAGTGGGAATACATGTGGTTCGGTACTGTCTACATGGTCCTGCAGCTGATCCCGCTACTCAGCATGCTCTTCTTGCTGACAGGTGCTGTGGGAAGTGCACTGTGGAGCGTGCATATCGAAGAGGATTTACGAGCACGGGAGTCCTGGGGACAGACAGATGACCAGGATCTGCCTCCGCCGTATTCTGATGATACTGACGATATATGAAATGTATGAAATGGCGGGCATTCATGCGTGGCGAATTGGCCACATTTCAGCTTAGTCAAGCTCAATCATATCGACTCAATGCGATGCCCGTTCCGACCTATTCTTCACGGCGCGCCATTGACTGCATGACCACGCCACCTGGATGCCGAAACATGGCTCCACAATCGGTCGTCAACGCATCAACTTCGAAAGCGATGCTTCTACTCTCTGACGATTTAATCGATGGATGCTGCCATTGACTGTGAAGTCGTGCGACAAGGAATACGTGTCGCGACAAAGAAGAGACCTAATCCGGCCATTTCCCTCTTATGCATGGGCTCTGTTGCAGAACAAATTACGGTGAAAGAAGGATGGTGGTTTGCAATGGGACGAGTCATCTGGTCTGACCTGGATACATATGCGCAGTATTGTAAACAATGATTTCCACAACTGAAACGCACTGACCACACCTCGCCCTCATACATCACCGTCATGACCGCTATCTACAGACCGGGCGACCCAAATATCCCAAGCAGACCCTAAAAATGATCCTTCCTCCTCAAATACAACCGACCATCCTTACCCCGGAAAGTCTTGTAACCCAGCGGACTCCACTGCTTGACAGGCAGCACAGGCGTCACCTTCCTCCCAATAGTCCCGTCTGGTCTGTCTCAAGAACTGACATCAGATGAGCTCAAAACCATCAACGCATACATCGGGATAGACTTACGTCTTGAATCTCGCAGACGGACGTCCATTAGGCGTGAGAGTGATCTCAACCTTGCAATTGGGGCACCGGAACCGCTTCGTCGCCTTCGTGCCAGGCTTCTTCCCCCGCTTCGTCACCCCAGCCGGACGACCACGAGCCCGACGACCCGGCGCACAAGGAGTCGACGGTGCCGGCTGCGCTTGAGCTGGCGTCCGCAAAGGCGACGTCGGGGCTCGCGACGGTCTCGTCGTGGCGCGGAAGTTGTACGGCAATCGCCTGCCCGAGTTCGGGGAGACGGGAGTCCTGATCGACGGGTCGGGCGTTATGTCACGACCGCGGGGTTGGCGGCGAGCCGGAGTCGCGGGCTCTGAGCCTTCGTACGGCAGTGCGGTTTCAGAATCCTTGCGCTTGGGCGACGAGCACGCCCGAAATTGGAGTCTACGCCTGGCGTTTGAGAAGGCCGGAACCTCCTCGTCGTCTAGGCCGTCGGGAATGATGGGCCGTGGTGATCCGTCGACACGACGAGTTGGGCTTTCTAACGATTGATCTCGGATACCGAACTTCTGCTTCTTCTGCGGACGCGGTGGTGGCTGCAGGATTTCACCAGGTTCCGGCGGGCAAGCTACCGGCAACGGGGTGATGGGAACTTCCTGGCCTTCCTCTTCCTCCTCCTCCTCGTCGTCGACGTCGTCGTAAAATCCTCCGTAATCATCGGTTTGATCGTCATCCTGACCACCGTCGAGCAACTCGTCAGACAAAAAGTTATCGTATACTCTCCCGTCATCCATGCGCTGTTCTTCCCTCACCGGGCTGCGCCGAACCGTTCCGATCTCCTGGTCCAACCACCTATTGAACGCCTCCTCGTCCCGGAAATCAATATCCCCCCGGACCATCGGGACGCCGTGATCAGAAGGATCCGTCTCCATGACGTCGACGCCGTCATCTCCTTCGAGAGGCCGCTCCAGGGTTGCTGCGACGAGTTGTCCGATCGCCGCCCGCGTAGGCCGGCTCATGAAGAGACCCATGGTGGCTGGATCACCTCGTGTCTGCTGTGTGTGTGCGATGCAATCGTATGGGTGCTGATCTCCGCCTGGTAGCGTAGACATAGAGTTTGATATATTTTGAACAAAGAAAACGTTCTACTTTGGAGCTGGGAGACATCGCGCCGGATGCGGTCGGTCTTGGAATGTGCTGCATTGTGCTTGAGACTTGAACAAAGGTAAATGTATGAGACAATTGCAATAGGTTCATGGCTGGTGTGTTTTGGGTTGCGTGGCTCGATGGTTCCGAATGTTGGTCTTGACGGTGCATGCCGGAAGCGGTCATGGTGTCTTGCAGGGGCTGGAGCCATTGAGCACAAAGAACATGTTGACTTGGAGTTCGAAGCGCTGTTCTAAAGCTCTTATTCAGTGTGAAATCTACGATGCGGCTATATGTAATCCTTCATCAGAAGCCACTGTTCTCCTTCTCAATATCAGATGTCCTTGTCCCAATGACCCTAATCTCAATGTCCCTGGTCCCAATGTTCACAATCTTAGTGTTCAGTCCCAATGTTCTCGGTCTCAACGTCTTCAATCTCAGACTTCTCTGTCTCATCAGTGAGTGAGTCCTGATAGACCCAAAGTGTACTCACGACTCCTCCCCATCTTTGGAACTTGACGCGGAAAGCGCAGCGAGAGCAGCTTGTTTCAACGCGATCTCCTTTTGCAACTGCTCAATCTCCAACTGACATCTGTTGTTGAAAATTCTGTTGTCAAAGTTGACCATTGACTTTTTCCTTTCCTCGATCGCTGCCTCGAGTGCGGCGACTCCGGTCAGGTACCGCTTCTTTGCTGCAGCAGTTTCCTCGTCAGATCTTGTCGCGAAGAGCGCAGCAAGAGCAGCCTGCTTTGAAGCAACCTCCTTCTCAGACTGCTCAATCTTCGCCTTACAGCGGTCGCTCCAAATCCTGTTGGTGGTTTTGGCCATTGACTGTCTGCTTTCTTCGATTGCTGCCTCGAGCGCGACAATTTCGGCCAGGTACTGTTTCTTCGCTGCAGCAGTTTCTTCGCCGTCTTCGTCATCATCGTCGCTGTCGTCTTCGTCTTCTGACTCAGAGTCTGAGTCTGGGATCTCGGTATGATCAACGCTATTTCGTGCATCGGAATGGGTTGCCCGAGGTGTCTCCTCGACGTGCGAAGACGTCTCTGAAGCTGGTTTGGTGGCTTCGCACGCGGTATTGACGTCGTTTGCGTCAGGGTCAGGTGCGACAGGCGATGGACTTCTGTGGTTGGCTTCGTCATTATCATGCTGCTCATCGTCCTCGGAAGAGCCAAAGAGCTCATCATAATCGACATCGTTCGTGAAGGTGTCGTTTGGATTGACTTGGCCCTGCTCGCCATCTGCTTGTTCAGCTCCCTCTTCCGTGAAGGCCTGTGATTGGCCTTCCAGGTCATCATCTGTGGGGACCTGCGTTTGCTCGTGAATTGGCTCTTCAGCGGCCTCTTCCAGAGCGGCCTGCAACATGGCCTCTAGACCATCATCTGCATCAGACTGAGTCTGCTGGCCATCGGACCCTTCAGCTTGCCCATCAAGAGCGGCCTTTAATTGAGCCACCAGGTCATCATCATTTCCCGGCTTATCGTTGTTTGGCTGCAATGCTGTCCCCGTAGACTGATTGCTCTCTGCCGCTGAGAAGGTGGTCGTAGGCTCGTTGGAAGCGTTGTAGATATCGCCGCCGGCTGGGCTGTGCACGAACGAGGAGTATCCACTGTCATCCTTCCGCTCCATGGCGCCGTGGGCTTTTGATGCATCGTGGTCAATACGGCTTCGTTTCGTAACCGGCTGAACCTCCTCGGACTCACCACTACGCTTACGCTTGCCTGCAGCCTCTGCTGAAGGGGCAGCAGCAGATGATGAAGGAGCGTTTTCGGCCACAGCCGTCTTACCACTGAGCAACTGAGTATTCTGGGCGTGCGGCTCACTGGTCGCAAGTTTACAAAACGACCCATCAGCCCGCGGAGATTTGGTACCAGCATCCGTAGGCGTCCGTGATGCGGCGGCTGGCGTTGGCTGTGCGGCAGGTTCAGGATCGGCGCGCCGAGTGTGGTCGCTTGGGCCCTGCTGCTGTTCATTGACTTGGGCCAGGGCTAAGCCACGGCTCGCAGCTTGCTCTGCAATGTGTCGCTGGAACGTCTCAAAGGGCCACGGTAGGCCCATGGTGCCAACGTGGCCCATGACGCGCACAGTGAATTCTTGGTTTGGCAGCACCATCAAGTTCATTTGTTCAGAGCCCATAAGTAACCGGTACTTTTTGATGGTATCATCAATAGCTGCGCAGCCGCGCAACGCGAAGCCGATGCAACCCGAGGTGGTCTGGAATGGCTCCCAAACCTCCTGGCTCGCCGCTTGCACATTGGGGATGGCGGTAAAGCGTGGCAACGCCCAGCCATCCTGGTAGTCCGCATTCGCAAATCCGAATGATCGATATAGAGTCTCATAGGACCAAGAGTCATCTGCGTTTGAGAGAGCTCCAGCAAGTTCGAGTCGGAACGCACTGTCGGTGGGACGGAAGGTCACTCTCATGCGCGCAAGGCCGCTGCGGAGACCAAGCTTGTCCATGGCGGTGGTGATGTTTGGTGCGCCCTGGAATACAATACCCATGGCGGCATTATCTTTGCCACCGCGCAGCGCGGCTACTGCCTGGACTGCTGCGCATGTCGGCGTCCATGTCCTTTTGGGCCGCCCAGGTGCCGGTGCTGGATTCTGCTGCGGAGGTGCTTCTGGACGCGACTGCTGCACATCAGGTTGTGAGGCCGTGGAGCCACCGTTCTCTGGCTGCGGACGCATGTTTGGCAGCATCACGCCACCCACTCTGCCGGCCGGTGTGTGACTTGCGGCGCTCATTTGCCTTCTTCTCTGTTCAGCGGCCTTCCGCGCTTCGCGCTCTTGCTGCTTCTTCTCCTTCGCCTGCTTCTCGAGCTCGGCTCTGGCCGCCTCGGCTTCTTGCGCCTTGCGCTGCTTCTCCCGCTTCACCTCCTCCGCCTTCTGTGCCTTGGCGCGCTTGGCCATGCGCTGGGCAGCTTCGTCGTGCTGCCTCAGGAAGGCCTTGTCTTGGTCGTTGAGCAAGACTCCCTGGTTGCCGGGAGCTCGAAGCCGGTTTAATCTGCGCATGCTGAAGCCTTCCCACGGCCCCTGATGCTGCGCTGCCGGTTCCGCAGCCTGGTGGGTTTGCGGAGTGTTGCGCGTACTCCCACCCACGATCTGCACCTCGTCGTCGTCGTCAGGGATCTCAATGATCTCCCGAGGAGCGGGCGGCTGCGGCACATTCACTTGATGCGCCGGGGCATACTGCGTAGGTGCACCGCCAGCAGGGTGCATGCCGTACCCGTTCATGTGCTGGACGGGGACGGCAGCAGGTGCCTGCATGTTGGGCACTTGTGCAGATGATGGCATGGTGCCGTTGGTGTGCGGGTGTTGCTGTGGAGGCGCCATGATGATGTCGGTGTGGTATAGAAGTTAGAATTACAATGTAGAATTGTGAGCGTAGTATGTCGAAGCGGTACTGTCGAAAGTAAGTGCAGCAAGAGGGGATGTGAAAACACTTAATAGGACAATAGGAGCTCGAGGGCCTATTCAGATAGACCCGAGTCGAAAAAATGGTGGCTGGGGTGAGCTTACCAAAACGATTGCACGCACCAGTGCGAGTGGTCCAACGCTTACCATTCCAAGCAGAGCGGCCAAACAGCGAACTGTAGATACCGAGATAGGCAATATGTAAGAAACGTATGGACGGCGTTGACGTGAGACCAAACCCGGGTGATGTGACACTCGAGGGAGCATCGCGGCTAGTAGCCAACGAGTAGGTAATGTCGTGAGCCGAGGCGTCCATCGTCAACTCATTTGCAGGCATTAGGCGTGAGCGCAGCTGCGAGTTCCAATGAGCAAAGCGGTAAGCATGCTGGACCCTGGCCAAGAGCTGTCGACTTATATCGTCAATTCCACCACAGGTATTGGGCGCGCGAAGCAGGGATGTCAAGATTTGCGCGAAGCTTACATGTACTGACAGAGAAGCGACCATCCAATGCTGCACGGGGAATTCACAATTTTTTTTGAATGTGCACCGTGCTATTGAACTCTAGCCACGTCTACACATCCCTATCGTCTTGGTTTGCATCGCGCAAGCCAAGTCATCGCCTCGACTCAGCGCCATCAGATTGCATGTCCCCGTAGCTCATGAGTCAGATCAAGGACCAGCCTTTTGGCATCGCCATTACAAGCCCTCTCTGCCAAATTCCCAGTGGCGTCAGCGGATGGCAGTGACGTGCGCACGTCATTTCAACGGCGCGATTGAGATGCAGCTGGGACGTACCGTGAAAAAGCTTGCGAATTTGAGAGTCGTCCTGACATGACCCGCGGAGTGTATGCCGCAAAGCCGCACAGTTGATGCGGCACCGGAGCTACCAAGTCATGGACCTTGTCCTTTGCATGAGCAGTCTGGCCACTAGCACCAGCAGTTTCCACGGCACTGAGTTATCTCGTGATAGCAGTGCGAGATTCTTCAAGGCTTCTTCTCTCCACCAATACCAACAGCCCCACCCTTGCCTTTCTTCTTGCCCTTGTCTTTCTTCCGCTTGCTCCGATCTCTCTTCTTCAGGCTCTGCATGCCCGCTTTGCAAACCTCGGCATATCGTGTATAAAAGCTCTCAATATCCTCCGGCTGTACGATAGTGCTAAGCTTGACTTTCTCTTTTGTCTTCTTCCGGTCCTTGGATTGTGACTTGCCGTCTGTGGCTCGGACTATGATGGGAAGTGGGTTTGGCGGATTCAGGTCCCAGAGAGGGTCGTCTTGCACCTTTGTCAATGGTGGTGAAGAGGCAGAAGTGTCGAATGTTACTGGCGACGAGGTCAGCGGGAATGATAGGCGGCATGGAGTATCTCGGCGTACATCGTTTCTGTGTCAGGTAGACTGCACCGTGCCCATTCTGCTGCGTAGCTTGAATGAGAGACGCCAGTTTGGTGAAGAACTCATCACTGCCGAGGTGTGAGCGTGCCATGATGCCTGCGTTATACCGGATCCGGAAAGACAGACAACATGGTGGAAGGTGCGAGGTTGAATCGAAGCTCCAATCTCCACCAAATTCGGAAGTAATTCCGTCATCAATCACATGAAAATTGACTTAACACACGGCGGATACAATCGAGTCAATCCGTTTATGTGGGGGAGAGGAGGATGAGTCGCAACTTCGGCGGACCAAAGCTACCAAAGACGCTTCTGGATCAGGTCGGAGGCGGCGGGAAGGGCAAGACACGAGAGCTGTCCCGTAAGGACAGAAGAAAGGCAGAACGGTCACAGAAAAAGGCGCGACATTGCCACCAGATAGAGCCACGTCGATCAAATCGCATCGATTCACTGAAACACAAAGGCGAGCCTGATTCCGAACACGAACGTCTCCCGACGACGAAGCCAGTGGCCAATAAGTCCACGCAGGTCGACAAACCACTGAAATCCATCTTGAAGCCGACCAAGAGACCAGAACGCATCCCGGAGGCAGGGGACGAGGAAGACGTTGAGGATGACTTGGCCGGTGGTGATGAAGATGGCGAACAGGACAGCAATGGCTCCTTCACCGTCTCGCGCGCAGCTGCAAAGGCGGGCCTCGACGACGAGGACGCCGAGATTTTGGCTCTGGAGCGCAAGCTCGGGGTCAAAGGCAAGAAGAAGAATCTCGATATCGGGGACGATGAGCTGGAGTGGTTAGTCACGGGATCAGACAGTGAGGACGATGGCGCGAGAGGCACCAAGAGGAAGCGGCCTGAGGACGCGAAGTGGTTGCGGGACAAGCGCTTGAAGGCTAGCGTCGTCGAGAATGAACTTGCTTCAGGAGCGCCTGATGAGGACGATGAGCTGGAAGCCGGCGAAGATGGTTCGGAAGAAGATGAGGACCTGGAGAATCCATTCTCGGAGGACGAGTTGTCGGATGGCGACTTTGACGGCTTGGACGAGGATGATGATGCGCCAGCTCCAGCTCAAGCGAAGCAGCGAGAGAATCCATATGTGGCTCCGGCTGCGGTAAGTGAGGTACCTGCATCTGGAAAGTACATACCGCCGTCTTTGCGAAAGGCGGCTGCCTCCGACGAAGAAGCGCGCAAGCAGCTTAAGCGCCAAGTGCAAGGTCAGCTGAATCGTCTCTCCGAGGCTAATATGTTGTCAATCATGCAAGCCGTTGAGCAGATCTACGAGAAGAATGCGCGGCAGCATGTCACCTCGACTCTTGTGGATCTGCTCGTTGGCTTGGTATCAGATCCTTCGGCTCTAAATGACACCTTCATCATCCTGCACGCTGCTTTCACAGCAGCGTTGTACAAAATCATTGGGACAGACTTTGGCGCACAACTGCTGGAACGGATAGTAGATACCTTTGACGTGTACCGTACGAGCGCGGGAAAGCAGTCACTGAACCTCATGGCTTTCTTGTCAAGTCTCTATACCTTTCAAGTGGTGGCCAGCACAATCATCTTCGACTACATCAAGATAATTCTGGCCGATTTGTCCGAATCGAATACTGAGCTGCTCTTGCGCTTGATACGCACATGTGGGACTCAATTGAGAGGAGAGGATCCAACTTCTCTCAAGGATATCGTACTTCTCCTCCAGCGTAGCGTAGCTGTGATTGGCGAGGCAAACTTGTCTGTCAGGACGAAGTTCATGATTGAGACGATCAACAACCTGAAGAACAACCGCTTGAAGTCAAACGCCGCTGGTGCATCTGCAGTCGCGGCAGAAAATACGACGAAGCTGAAGAAGACGCTTGGCACTCTCAACACTAGAGCAAGGGCCAGCGAACCATTGAGAATCACGCTCAAGGATCTCAAGGAAAGTGACAAGAAGGGCAAATGGTGGCTTGTCGGCGCCAGTTGGAATGATCCTGCGAAAGTTGGTGCCTCCATCAACGACAATCACGAGGGCAGCAGGAAGCAAAGCGGTCACGTCGCCGATGACGACGGCTACGAGTCCGAAACTCCAGGCAAACCCAACCTGGTGCGTCTGGCGAGACAGCAGGGCATGAATACTGAAATTCGCCGAGCAATCTTCATTACCCTCCTCTCCGCTCTCGACTTCAAAGACGCCCACACGCGCCTGCTGAAGCTCAATCTGAAGTCTAAACAGCAACTGGAAATCCCAAAGGTGCTCATTCATTGTGCTGGTGCTGAGACGAGGTACAACCCATACTACACTCTAGTTGCCAAGAAGCTTCTGGACACCGGCGAAGGCGGTGCGAAGCTCAAGAAAGCTTTTCAATTCGCGCTCGTTGAAGTGATCAGACAGATCTCGGAGGCAGATGAGGAGGGCGACGAAGATGAGGGCGTTGAGAGGGCGGAGTGGGGTATGCAGAAGATTGTCAACCTGGGCAAGTTCTATGGTACGCTGGTCGCAGATAGTGGACTGCCTGTTACTGCACTCAAGACAGTGGAATGGGGTTTCGTGGCTCCCAAGTTGAAGGCATTCGTGGACGTCTGCTTGACCACGGTGTTGCTGAAAGCAAAGGGGAGCGTGGAAGATATGTTTTCGGCGGTTGAAAGTGCGCCGGGCATGATCAAAGGACTGAGCTGGCATATCAAGAGTGAGATTAGTAGTGGAGAGCTTGGTGCGGATGAGAAAGAGGTCAGGAAGATCAGGGATCGAGCGGGCATGGCCTTGAAGACGTTGACGGAGCTTGAGGCTTCGATCGCGGAGATCGGTATGGATGACGAAGAGGGGATGGATACGAGTGGTGACAGCGAGTGAGATATGTCCGAGTGACGCTTGTGGCTAGCATTGACGCTGCTGGAGGAGTATCAATCTTTGGATGTCTCACATCAACAATGCTGATGGCACGATGCCGCTGGCATTTCGACTGCTTTCTCGACCGCTTCTGGTCGTGACAGGACTTGGCGGAGAAGCTTTCCCCGATCTTGTGGCAGGCTGTCAGATAGTCTTATCATGGCAACTCTGCTCGTTCCGCTAAGCGCCTCCTCCTCCGATCCGTATAGGCCATCTCGGACCCTTGTTGCTCTCGTCTGAAACCTCAGGTTGCTTGTCCTTCGTCAATTGGCACGCCAAGCCCTCAAGTCCTGAATCCACATCACTTGCTCCCAGCCACCCTCATTTTCAATAATCATCAACAATGGACCGACAATAGCACGGTTCCGACATTGTCGAGCATTGGCCGACTCGATTGTTCCATTTGCCTATTGTGCAGATGCATATAAATATGCGTGGTCCACCATGTGCTGCTGCTGCTGCTGCTGCTGCTGCTGGCGGTTGGACAGCACCCAGCACGAGCCTTTGACCTGCGCAGGCGCACCTCCCCAGCAACCGCTATTGATCACACTTCATCCCGATCTCCTCTATCTCCTGCGTCGGCAGCAAGGTGAGTATTGGCATTCAACGCTGTTGTGGTCATCACTAATGGTTTTGGCAGTATGGCGTCCTTCCTCGGTCTCACAGACGATGATCCATTCTTCGGTGATGGACCTCTCCCATCAGAGTCCTTTGGCTACGTGGTGCCGGACTTCACGCTGCTGGACAGCTCCGCACCGCAATCCCCCCAAACTCCCGACCTGCCGGCTGGATCTGGCGTTCCGATCATTCCGTCTCCTCCCTCTCCTCGTGACCGGCCTGTTCATCCTCAACAGCGCAGCCGCGCCACCTCATCTCAGATCGCCCATGCTGGTGAAGGCCACCTCGACCACCTCCATGGCAACTACCATCGCACCATGCCAGACGGCAGGAAGGAAATGCTCCGGATCCCACCAGGCCTTCCCGAGCAGGAGGTGCAGGCCATGGTGAGGAGGGAAGATGCGAAGTGGCTCAAGAATTACAAGCAGAGAGTGCGGGATCGTGGAGCAAGAGCCTCGAAAGCGCCGGCTTTGGCAGCCTCGCCAGCCACCAACCCCTCAGAGAGGATGCTGGCTCCCAAAATCACCTCCCGGCCGATCGATCAAGCGCAGATGCCGCCAAAATTCATGCCCATGTTGGGTTCCTCACTGCCAGTGACTCCCACGCAGCAACCACAGCTCCGCCGCCAGCAGAACGCCGTTGGTGAATGCTCCGACCAGCGATCTTTCTCAATGCAACAGCCGCCACCAATCGTGAGGTTTGGAATGCGTCCGCCAACTCTGCCTGAGGAGAGTCCCATCCTCAAGTATGCGAGGCGACCGCACGCGGGACACCCTCAATTGTGCACAGACAGCAGGCAACTTCTTCCCACGACAGGCCAGACACTCATGGGGACCACGCGTGTTGTCCATAATCGCGATGCAGCCCCACTCCAACTTCCTCAGACGTCCGTGAAGGAAGTCAGTCCAGACGGCAGTCTTCTACTCGCTTTTCCCGACAAGGACGCCTCCAATCACGCGCTGGCAGCACTCGGCCTCGTGGCTGGCATGCACGAGTCAAATGTGCTTATCGGGCCTGACGGCACTTTCACATGGGTGATGAGCGGTCAGCTGCAGCCAGGTCACCCATCGCATGAGCAGCTTCGTCAGATGTACGGCTTCCCTGCTGGTCAGGGTGTGCCCCAGGCGTTCTACGACACGGCAAGCCCGTTCGACATTGTGCCGGCGATGCCGCAGCACGGTCATGGCCTGCAGCGTCCAATGCCGCCGTCAGGTGGCATGCCTGAGCTTCAGCCGCAGCAGCCACACTCCTACTTCAACACGCCTGTGCGAAACAACCTTGCAAGTCCCGTCACCAAGCGGAAGCACGCCTCAGTGGTCAACGAGACTACCGGGTATTACCAGTCCAAGCGTCCAGTGACCACAAGTACAAAGGCTCACGCACATCCTGGGTGGGCGACTCCGAAAAAATCATCCGAGACCTACAGTTCAACAGGTCCTGTCTTCCATGGTCAAGCTTACAACCAAGCTCGTCAAACGGCACCTCCATTCACCGAGCCGTCCTACAATGCGTTGCATCAGCTCCAAGAGGTTGACAACGACGTCTCTGAACACCATAGTGGTAGCTCTACCGCAACCGCCAGTCCCCTGTCTGTTGAAGACCATCTCTCGTCGTCGTTCGCGGGTGAAGACAGCGCAAGTCAGCAGAGCACTCCTGCCACTTCAACGTCCAGCCTCGACGGCACGGGAGCCGGCAAGACTAGCCAGAAGGATGAGCACCAGTCCATTCAGCCGAGTGCCAAAGACAAAGATATCGACGATGAGCCCGTGATCTCAGCTACCAACTTATATGAGCCGGACTCGTTCATCGACTTCCAAAACGAGAATAGCGATGAGACTTTCGATTGGTCTCCTTTTAACCACGAGTTCTCGCTCTGGTGAAGGGTTCCAGAAGATCTTTTTAGTATTGCACATGACATGCATAAGCGATTTGGCTAAGAGTTGGCTTGCATTGATTTACAGATATGGGGTATCAGGGTAGAGACTTAAGTAGGTATGATGACTTATATAGAGCATTCTAATGTCTAATTTCAAATGTCATTTTCACCATTCTTCGCACACAGCAGCGATCGCAACTCAACACCTTGACCCTGACACATGTGCTAGCTGTAAAATATTGCTTATTGGAATTGCTCACGGATGTCTACAAAGTATCGATGCGGCGTGCTCATTACAGCGTAGATCGCTGGTTCCTTACAGCTGGGCTTAGGCTCACTGGTAATGTCAAGTGTAGCTGGACGTAAGAGATAATAGGCGCAGACGTCAGTGAAGTTCCATGACACTCCATGTGAAAGAGGGCAGAACTTAGCTTAAGAAGGACGCCTAATCGTCCTCGACCAGAAGAAGGCCAGTAAGATGATCCACAGCTACTCCTAAATAGATCAATCAATCACAATCGTGCTCAGTCTCCGCCCTTCGCGGATCAAAGCCTCACCCACCTCACCATCCATAACCCCATGCACATACGCCGGCCCAACCATCTCGTACGTGTCCCTCTCAACTCTCGCCCTCAGCACAAACGGCATAGGCGCATCGGTAACAACCGCCACGACGTCGCCCAAGCGGCTGTGGGCCGGCGCAAGCACAAAGCGCCCATCGACCGTCATCTGGAACGCGCGGCCGCCGAGATGAGTCCGGGCCATGTCTTGGAAGACGGCCCAACACTGCTTCAAGCGCGAGACATCGTGATGCCCCTCTGTGACGGCTTGCTCGACTGCCTTCATGAAGTCGAGCTCGCTCCGCCATGGCTTGCAGAGCAAGAGCGCATCATCGCTCGGCCATCGTTGACATCGTGGGCTGCTCCCGGGGGATTCCCACGTATCGGCGACCATTGTTCTGGCGCAGCTTTCCACAATTTCGACGTCAGACTCCAAGGAGTCCGAACAAGCTTCGAGCACAGCATCTGCCAGACTTGTCAACGTCGAGGCGTCTACGTCCGTGTTTCGCGAGAATGAAGCCACAATCTTGCTCACGAGATGACCTTGTACAGTCAGCTGGGTGAAACCCCCCGAGAAGGGGTTTGTACCATAATCTGGAGCGGATAAGCCGGCGCTAGCATCATACAGATTGGGATTGAACGGTAGCCGCTCACGCCAAGCAGCCCATTGAGGAACCCACGAAGGCAACCGATCCTCCCACGTCGCATTCTCCGCGTTAGGACATCGCTGCGTCTCCCCGTGGAAGTAGCACAGCTGACCTACACCCTGGGATTCCTTGAGACCCTCAGCAGTGACTTGTGAGAAGAGCCGGACAACATCGACCTCGTAGTCGACAGCCACCATGCCCTCTCGGGAACCCAGCACGCCGACCAGCCCGAAGTAATGGTCCCTAGCATCTTGGCAAAGCCGGCCTCGCGCGGTTTGCAGCAGGCCTAGCAAGGAAAAGGGCCACTGCCCGCCTCCTCGTCCGTTGACTGCGGTTGCCGTACTGAGCATAAGTCTCAGCTGCGTCAAGTTGCCGCTCAGAGCGTCCGCGAACCCAGGGCGACATCAGACCATACCTGACTGGACTGGAAGTCCCATGAAAACGACGCAGGCACCTCGGCTAGTTCTTCAAACGAGCACGATTCGTGACCGCAGTGAGCAATGCACTTTCGGGAGAGAACGACTTCCTGCATCACCCAGAGCCTCGCGAACCAGGGCCGAGCAAAGATGTCTTTGAACGACGGGTAATGTCGCTCCACATTCTCTGCTGTCTTCTCCAGCCGCCCGAGCTGTATCGTGTTCCTCAGAGCATCATGCAGACCATCACGGGGAGGACCGAGCCAAATGACGGTGGACGCTGCACGTTTGTATACGCGGTCCATATTGCGCACCTGCGCTGTCTTCTCCGGTAGGTTATTCTGATTGATGCAGACCGCGTCGATCCAGATGTGTAGCGGCTCCTCATCGCGGCGCAGATAGCGCAGAGCATCGTACAGGTTGGTCGTGACAGCATGACTCTTGCCATTCATCAGGATCGTCTTATCGAGCGTTGGGTCTCCCCAGGTGTAGGACAAGGCAGTGTACGGCATAGACAGGTGCTGCGATGTCACGATAATCAGGTCGCAGCATATTGGTGTCCCGAACGCTCCGGGCAGCACCTTGAGAATGCGGATCTCGCTCTCTGCGAGGGTTTCCGTGTATGTGTAGCTGCTGCCAGATGACATGCTTGAGCTGGTATCAACTGAACCCAGGCAGGCTTGATCTAGTTTTACGAAGCGACATATGCATGCCCCTCATAAGCTCTGTGGACCTGCACAGCGCCACCGCGTAGCTTGCAGGCGCACATTTGATTGTGAGGAATCTTGCCTCTCTTGCTTCAAACATCGTGTCGAGAGCAGGCCAGTTTGGCGCCTAGCATTTTGCGGCTGCATGAAGCACGAATACAATATATGCCGGCCATCGGCATTGCCCATGAGATTCACCCAAGGACTCGCAACGCCTCTCGCACAGGGATCTATGTATAACGCAGTCAGCCCGCATATCTTTGCATCCTGCAAGGTCAAAACTGGCTGAACACCCCGAGAAGCTACCAATTTCCATTCCATCTTCTGGCTATCTCCTCGAACATGCCGAGCTATCCCACTTGAGTTTCTATCTCGCAACCATATCAAAGGCCAGCCTACATACTTGGCTCGTCACCAAGACTGCGTGCTATGAGCCATTCTATGAGATGCCTCTGTATTCTGCCGTCTCACATCTCAGGCAAGCTCAATAATCATCCCGACCCTCATACTTGCCCTCATCATACGCATTGCCCATCTCATCACCAAAGCGCTCCACGCCACCGACCTTATCACCTATCCACTCAGCAACATTCTCCGGGGCATCCTCCACATCCTGGACCGTGTTGTCCCAACCTTGCTCAACACGGTTGCCGAACCGATCAAAGCCTTGTTCAACGTCCTGCGGGATATCCTCGACTTCGCCGACCTTCTCACCAGTCCAGCGAGCGGCGTTCTCTGGGAAATTTTCGACGTCGTTCTCGACGCGGGACTTGTCCTCCTCGAACCTGTCTTCGATCTTGTCCTCATGCTCGTTCCATTCGTGGGCGAGGAAGGCACCACCAGCCAAACCGGCAGCGGCGCCAAGAGCACCGTACATCATGCCGTGACCGGACTTCTTCTTCTCCTCGCCATATTGCTCATCCTGGTACTGCTGGCGCTGATCGCTATACCCACCATAGCCTCCTCCGTAGTTCTGCTGCGGCTGCCCGTAGCCGCCTGGGAACTCCCACGTGCGCTCGCCATTCTGCTCGTTGATGAAGATATAACGCGACTCGCGGTCCTCCCATTGTGCACGCCAAGGGTATGGCACTTGAGGCGGCGGTGGACGATTGCCTGAGTCGTAGTGGGTGGTGGTCTCCTGGACGCGCTGCTCATCGCGGAGAGGCCCACCGCCGTAGCCGTAGCCACGGTCGTAGTCGGTGGAGGTGTAGGTTTCAGTGATCCTCTCTTCCTCCTCGTCGCGTCCACGTCCGAAGAACGACATGTTTGAGGTATTGCTCGTAGACGGTCGGGGTTCGGGTTATGCCGGCTGTGTGTCTGCTTCGGCAAGGTCGGCGATGGCTGTGGTGTGAGGAAGCGTGGGAACGAGAGCCTGAGGAATGGGTGAGAAGAGCAAGCTGAGCTTCAGTGCATAATAAATAGAGCAGCTCCCGAGCTATTCACGGAGCTCTAGACCTACTCGTGCCAGCACGTGGCGCGGCGGCTAGCTTCGTCAAGCATTGCACGTGGCTGCACTCTGGCGTCATACCTAGCTATGCATGTAGCTACCTAGGTAAGTATGTAGCTCCCAGAGAATATCAATCTTCCATGTCAGGAAGGTGTGATGAGGAGGGAGGAGAAGGTCGGCATGTGAAAGCAGGGTCTGGGACATCTGAACTCTAAACGGATTGACAGAAGTTTGCCATCAGGCAGTGTACCGCTAGATGCCTGGAAATGCCGGGACCAACAAGATGCGTTGCCTATAGGATACGATCAAGGGCTTTTGTCGAGAATCGAAGATAGCCTGTTCGATCGAGTCTCTTCACGTTGTTCTACCTGATAGACAGAGCATGTGGGAATTGCGGTCCAGGTGAGTGTCGAGTGAACAAAGAGAAGGCGATACTGCCAGAGCTACATGTAAAAGTAGGTCAGGTAGCCTGCGCAGAGTCCCAACGCGATCGACGTGACAGGTCCTTTCATGCGGTGCTCCTGCTTGCCGCTATAGGTGATATTGATCGTCGGCAGGTTAAGGGCAGCGGAACGGGACTGAGCTGTCTCCTCAAACTTATCCATCACACCCACATCGACATGCGATTCGTCAATCAGGTCGTCTTTGGCATCATGACCGCGTTGCCGTGCCGCCATCCACCCCACGGCGAGATCATCAGCGCGCTCACCGAGCTATACACACTCCTTGACACGCTTGGCGCGATCGAGCCGGATCTCGTCCGCTTGCCGCCACATTCTCCGGATGCCTTAAACAGGACTGCTGCTCTCGCTGCGGGCTACACGCCTGAGGCTGTTGACCTGATGAGCCAGATCCCGTATCTCCTCGACAGAGACGTAGAGCTCATGCCTAGCACCGTGCCGATCAACCACATCTCTCCTGACGCTGATCGTGGGCATTTCGACGACGCCCGTGAGATGTTCGAGGAGGAGGTCATGAGGCCGACCGCAGTTCGATTGACCCGCAGTATGGTCTACGGGACCGAGCTGATTTATGATGTCTCGACAGGTGAATTTCTACTATCCTGCATTCCAGTTCCTAGTGAGTCTCATCGCTAATGCTGCTACAGGACTATTGCATCCATGGGCTACCTTCGAGGGACCCGTTGACGCGAAGAACTACGATCACGTCCCTGGTGTCAGACCGCGGGCGTTTTTAGACCCATTAATCAAGATGTACCGCGAGCTCACCTACCTGGGCAATTCAATTCCTCGTCGGATGAGTTTTGAGGCTCCCCCGAACACTGACGGCAAGCCACCGGTCGACTGGCCAGAGGCGGACAAGCAGAAGTGGCATAGGATGTGGGAAGAATGGCAAGCGGTTCGCAAGCTTGAGGATCTCTACTTGGAGTGTGGCTGGGACGTCAAGACCTCTGAGCAGCGCAGTTTTCGACGCGATGAGTTCTTGGAGAAGCGGTGGAGGTATTGGCAGTCCGTTCTTGAACCTCACACCGGGAGCGGTTGAACGCCGAGAGGATATCGCAGAATTACATATTCGATCCGGCTTCTAATCAATGACGACCGTGACTAGAGTAAAGTCGGCATGAGGTCTCAGCAGTACTTAAAGCGTTGGTCGCTCTGCTAGAATATATAACGCAAGATGGACCAGCTTTATATATTTAACGACTTTTCCGCCCGAGCGGTCTATTCGACCAAGGAAGACGTCCGCAGAGCGTCTCAGAGACGATCTTTGGCAGTCAAGTGTGATGGGCGCTTTCGGAAGGCGGCTTCTGGCCACCAGACTACCGGCTTTGATGGCTATCGCAGGAGATTGTCCGCAAACCAGAAGCATTTTGATATGATGTGTGAAAGAGGCGCGCATGATGCCCGAGTCAAGTCTCCATCCGGGTCAACCTCGCAGCAGGCCCACCTGCTGGACCACTGCCCTCTACCTTCAATAAGAGAGTATCGTTACATCGTTCCAAGGATGTCAAGACCATCGCATGACCATGTCGCTCTGAACTTCGCACCTCGCACAATCAATCGCAAGAGCGAAGGCGAGTGACGGCTGGCAAAGATTCGCTCAGGCTTTGCCCGTCGTTGATACCACCGCGCCGCGAGCCGACTCTGTCGGCTTTGTCCCGGCGGCCTTTGACTTGCCTCTCCGCCCGCAGTCGCGTTACTCTCCAGTAAGTGCATTCCCGTATGGCCGTGACAAAGAGTGGTGTCTCGATAGACATAGGCCGGTCTGAGAGTGATGGCAAGGTCAAGGTCTACCCAAACCCTAACCCTATCTTATCTTGGTGATGCACGCATGACTCGTGCTCATGGTCACTCTCAGGCCGTCACTACTACTGACATTTGCGACACAGCAGTCTGGTGCGCTCACGACTCAGCATCGGCTATCGCCCAACTCAACCATGGACTACTCACAGTATGGAAATGGGTACAGCTACCCGCCCGGCTACACAGAAGCGTATGCTCAACAGCAACAGTACCAAGCCACACCACCGCAGATCCGCAACCCGTTTGCCCCGCCGCCGTCGACCGCACGACCAGCGTATGGCGGCGTGAATCCGAACTATGATCCCGAGCACGAAGCCGCCCTTGCGCAGTGGCAGTCGGCCTACGCAACGCCAGAGGAGCAAGAGCGGCTCAAGCGAGGCTCCAAGGCCGACAAGCCCGCCGGCAACGCCAATACCGTACCCCTCGGCTCACGCGGCGGTGGCGCCCACGACGGCACAGATGCCAAGCCAAAGCCCGACGACAAGTCCAAGACGGTCATCAGGAAGGGCGGCGGCCAGACGTGGGAGGATCAGTCGCTGCTCGAGTGGGACCCCACGCAGTTCCGCATCATGGTCGGCAATCTCGCCGGCGAAGTCACCGACGACTCGCTTGCGAAGGCCTTCGACAAGTATGGCGTCTCAAAGGCGCGCGTGATCCGTGACAAGCGCACCACAAAGTCTAAAGGCTATGGGTTCGTGTCGTTCACGGACGGTGAGCAAGGCTTCAAGGCGGCGCGAGAGATGGTGGGCAAGTACATTGGCAGCCATCCGGTGACGATACAGCGGAGCAAGACGGATATCAAGCCAGTGGTCCAGAAGAACGACAGGTTCAAGGGCAAAAATAATAAGAACAGGGACAATAGAGGGAAGAAGGAGGATCCGCTCAGAGCCAATACTGGAGCGCACATTGAAAAGAAGCCAGTTAAGAATACGGCTGGCATCAAAATGCTTGGTTGAGAATGGTGCTACGGCACTCATGGCTTCTGCTTGGTATCCATTCTACATCACATATGACAGCAACGAATCAGGCTCGAAGTTGAAGCACGCCAATTCCGTACTACGGTCATCAGTGAGTAGTACCTATGCATTCTACGTCAAAAGGTCTCATGCTGAATCTCATTCCAAGAGCTGGCTCACAATCTGTGCCCTTGTGCCGTGCACGATGTCTGCGCCCTAGACTTGTCGCTCGTCAGTGTCTTCAAGGAGACGGGATGAGACGTCATGAGGCGCGCAGTATTCCACATGGTCTCATCCGCCAGAAGACCTTTCATGCCGCACGCGTGGGCTGTCTAGCATCTCACAAAGAACATCAATCGCAATCGTCGCATCAGCGAAGCAAAGTCGCAGCAGCAGAGACAACACGTCAAGCTGTAACTCGAGAGAAGGACGTTTCTTGGACCTAATAGCCACGTACAGCGTCTCGAATCGAGGTGACCCTCCGACAGGTAGCTGCAATCACATTCTGTCAACCTACCAATCATCAATCATGCTCTTCATTTTCTCGAACATCCAGCCCAACATCATACGCACTGGTCGCACACGTGTCTGTCTGTACCCAAAAGGGTCTAAGACACCATGCTGCCCTCGCCACCAACTCCAACATTTATACTCGTACTTGACGTCCTCGCCAGCTGACCACCCGCCTTCCCTACCCACCTACCTCAAACCACCCGCGCTCATCAAACCCACGTCGTCTCCCAAAATGCACGCTCTCCACCTACACGGCTACGTCCCTCTCGAAACCTGGTACGCACCCCCCCACCCACACCAACCCTCCAACCTTCCTAACAACCACAGCGAGAACCCCACCCACCCATCTTCGCACACAACCAACCCATCACCCCTGCCCCACCGCCCCAAAACCCTGCAACGCGGACGCTCCCTCGCCCTGCGCAAACCCACCAAACACGACTCACCACCACCGACCATCACCAACGCCGCCGCCGCCGCCGGGTCCCAGCACGCGCAGACGGAATGGGACGAAATCTGCGCTTCCGTCACCAGTCCGACGGGATGGGGGACCGTTACGACGATTACGGCCGAGGGGGCTCTGCGGAGCCCGAGTCCGCGGAGTCCTTTGAGTCCGGCGAGGTTGGGGGAGTTGGGGGGCAGGGTCAAGGCTTTGTTGGGGGTGGGGAGGTAGATGGGATCAGCTGTCTGCTCGGAGTAGTCTCTGGAGGATTCGGCGCTTAGGGGCCTGGTTCGGTGAGGTGCTGGAGAGGGGACGTCTTGAGTTCGACGAGAAGGGTCTCATCGCTCACTCTTTGCTTTCCTTAGACGGGTCGTAAAGATTGCTTGGCTTACACAGATCGTAAAGATCCAGCCTTCACTTCCCATGCCTCTCGCTATCCTCCTTCATACCCTGCATAACCCAATTACTATGATATCTCGCATACCGCTCCTCCCCCTCCTTCGTCTTCATCGCCTCCTTCATCTCAAACTTATCAGGGACATCCACACCTATCCAAAACCAAAACCATCAGCATCACAACCCAGGCCCAACAATCTACAAAGCAGAAACAAAAACTCACCCCTCTCCACCGCCGGCCTCCTCTGAATCACCTCCATCCACTCCCTCACCTCCGGAAACATCTTAGTCTCCACACCCGCCCACTCCGCCCAATTCACCCAGGAGAAGCAGCACAGATCCGCGATGCTGTACCTCCCCCCCACGACCCAGAGCCCACGACCCGCCGCCCGCTCAGCCGCGAGCCGATCGTTCAAAACCCGGTACAACCGCCTCGTCTCCGTCTGGTACCTGTCGATCGCGTACGGGATCTTGGTCGGCGCGTAACGATCTGCCCGGGAGACCCAAAATCAGCCCTCGCCCTCTGCCTCTCTCTCGGCGAAATAAAGGTTGGGGGGAACAAATAGGACCGGGGACGAACAAAAGTGGTTCGCCTGCCCTTGCATCGGGCCGATACCGCTCTGCATCCAGACGAGCCACTCGACCATTTCCCAGTACTCGTCGGAACCGTAGGGGAAGCTGATGGTGTGCTGCGGGTCGTATTGGGCGCAGAGGTATAGCTGGATGCTTGCGCCTTCGAAGACTCGTTTGGGGACTCCAGAGGTCTTGTCGACGATGGCGGGGATGCGGCCGTTGGCTGGCATGGGACGGATTTCGTTGGTCAGTATGGAGGGTCAGATCGGGATGGTAGGGGGGTGGGTGGCGAACGGTTGATGTCGAGGAACCATTGTTCTTTTTGCATGTTCTTGGCGATGTCGATCTTGTGCACCGTGTAGTTCAGGCCTAGCTCTTCCAGGGTGATGCTGATTTTCTGGCCGTTGGGGGTGCCGGCTGTGTACCTGTGTCGGCTTTGTTAGCTGGTCTAGGAGGGAATCGTTTGGAGTGGAAAGGCCTGCAGATCGATGTCGGTTTTTGGTGGCGCCATGTTCAGCACTGAGTCGAGTATTTGCCGAATGCAATGCTTGATAATTTGTTATTTTCAAGTTATATGAATATATGTGAGAGACGAGTGATGTAGCTTTATACCACGACGTCATCTCATGTCATTCATAGTCCAGCAACATCACAGGTAGCTCCAGAAAAAAAATATAGCAGCTGATGGAACAGCGTCTCGTTTCGACGCAGCCTGTCATAGAATCTACATCCCATCCAACGCACTGCCTTGCATGGGTGGTCTCATAATTATACAAGCCGGCTTTTCCCAGAGCCACTTCAGTCACCCCGACTCGCCTCATAATACACATATGCGTATCCATCTATCCAAATGCTAATGTCCTCTGCGGCGAGCTCGTCAACATCCCTGCAGCCTGTCAAGCAGCCTCCTCGGCGACACACTCTCATCTTCGAGTCCAGGAGGCGTAGAGGGCGCGCTCGGGTACAGAACGACCGCATTCCTCCTCCTCATAGCAGCAGAAAACATCCTCACCCGATCCTCCTATGTGACCAGATCTTCATGCTCTGCCTTGATGTCGCTCATACCATTGGCGCCATCTCCATTCTCCTGCCTGCCTGGCAGAATCACCTCAGCACCTTGACCGTCCGTGCCTGCCAGCTCCGCGAACCTGTCGGTTTTACTGCCGTTCAATGGCTCGCCACCTTCTGCCGTCCATATCTTGTCCTTGTATGTTCCACGCTGACCCTCAGTATGCTTGAAACGACATGAAGGAACCGTGCACGGATTGTACCGGCACGTGATGCTGGAGTGCGCGTACGAGCAATTCGAGTCCTGACAGTCGCCGCCGTTCCTACAGGGCGCGACGTCAGGATGCTTGAACGGACACGCCGTGCCGTTGGCGCAGTTGGGGTAGAATCGGCAGATGGTCTCGGACTTTTCGGCGGTGTACATTGTGTTATATTGATGTCGCTTTGCGGGTGATGGATGGCGAGCGATGCATTTGATGTTCTGACACTTGGCGCCGTAGGAGCATGTATCCGACATGTCGACAATGACACTAGGATTCTTGTTTGCGGGACCTTGGTGAGCGAACTCGCAGTTGGGATTTGTGCAGTGCATGTTGAACCTGCAGAGGCTGTCGAATTTTGGTTTGGAAGTGTCTGTCAACGGCTTGTCGAGGTCCATGCCGCCTGATGATGCTGCGTCGCCATTTTGTAAGCTGGCGTGGCTTTGCTGTCTCCCGCCTCGACCACCACGCTTGCCGTCCATGCGGTCGAAAAGAGGCTTCCCACCGCGGCCTGTCTTTTGGGACCCGCCTTGGTTCGGCAGTTGCCCTCCGTTTGCGAACAGCTGCTGCATCATCTCGGCTTGCATCTGCATCATTTGCATGAATGCCAACTGGTTTTGTGGATCGTTCATGTTGCCTATGGGCCCGTTTGGCATCATGTTCATCTGTGCCATGCCTTGGTGTCCGCCTCTGCCACCATTCATGGCGCGCTGGATCCCGTTGGCGACGTTTGAGCCTCGTGGGCCTCTGGGTGTTCTTCCTGCATGCGCATCTATCCTATTCGCCGCTCCCTTGATCTTTCTCAGCGGATCGTCCTGTGAACGATCCATGTTCCGGTTCATCTGGCCAAGCATGCGACCTCCTCGGCCCCGCCCTCTGCCGGCATCGCTCCCGTTGCGCATCGATCGTGGGCCGGTAGGACTGTCGGTCGCTGTCAGTTTGTGCGCGAGTGGGTCGACGATGCCGGCTGCTCCCTTGAAGCTGAAGCCCGCCGCACCGTGACGGGAAGAGGATGGGACATACGCTCCGTCCACAGGCGCGGCATCGCCCATGGCCTGATCCTCCGCATCGTCGGTCTGCATCTGAGGCGCCATCGTGGTCGCGCTCGCATCTTGCTCGTGGTGTGCTGCGCGACCGCCGCTCATGGAGTGGACCTGGTGGAAGAGCCAGTCGGTGAACTCGCCCACCCCGGCGTCCTCTTCGCCCACGCCCAGCAGCTCGCCTCCCAGCTCGGCCCGCACGCCGTGGGCGTCCTTGCCGTTGACCAGCATCATGGTCACGTATTCGGACAAGGTGGTGTCGCTCTCCTCGGGGGCCCATCCCAAGTCCATCAACTTCTGCTGGGCGGCGCTCTGGATGCGCTCGGCCAGCTGACTGCCGCTCTGCACTTCGACGCCGGCCATGGTCGCGTGAGTGGCCTCAGGCCTGATTGTTCCCGCAGAGAAGGAGGTGGCTCAGTGTCGGAGAATGAAGCAGATGACTTGGTGATGGTCAAACTCCAAATGCGGTGGTGGTGTTGGTAGAAACAATATAACAATCGTGCGGTGGTTGAAGTTGTCTGACTGTCTTTGTCGCGTAGATGTGATCTCGCCGCACCGGGGACTACTTAGCCACGGCAGCAGCCACCACTAGCGTCGGCGCTCGGCGAAGCCTGTCAGCGGCTGACTAATCAGGCCATGTGAAAGAAGAAGATTTATGCCTCGCTGTGCATATAGAAGAAGTCTGGGAAGAAATCGAATCTGTTGAGTCTGCGC
Organism: Teratosphaeria destructans; assembly: GCA_010367425.1. Lineage (NCBI taxonomy): Eukaryota > Fungi > Ascomycota > Dothideomycetes > Mycosphaerellales > Teratosphaeriaceae > Teratosphaeria > Teratosphaeria destructans. Next base: position 526,952 of record WBMN01000020.1, read on the forward strand.
TGTGCAGATCGCGTTCTCGATGGCGAAAAGCAAAGAAAGGCAAAAGGAGATTGCACAGCAGCCAACACCGCCCATGCACGATGAAAGCGACGAGGAATCTGACATTCTTGACGTGGTGATGGAGGGCGAGCTAGAGAAAGACGAGACTGAGACAGAGTTGGAGAGGCTGGTCTTCGGAGACAGCGTGGGTTTTCGAGAAGGTCTGCGAGCGGTCGAGAAAGAGGACGCGGGCGACGTGGATGAGGACGGAGACACCGGACTGGAAGGCCTGGACGATGCAGCTGTAGGTCAGGCACACCCGTTCTGGATCATGCACAGCCGAGCTAATGCGTGGTAGCTCTTCTTCACCGATACTGGAGCGGATGAGGCAGCATATCAGGCACCCACCAATATCGACGCAGGAGACGGAGATGACACTTTGCGATCAAGACATCCGGCGGCGTGGGAAGACAGTGACGACGAGCGCACGATGGTCTCACTCGCCTCAGCGCCCCGACTACGAAAGCTGCGCGTCACCGAGGCGGAGGACGTGGTCAACGGGAAGGAGTATGCAAAGAGGCTGCGAAGGCAGTTTGAGCTTCTCAATCCACGACCGGAGTGGGCTCAGCATGCGCTCCAGCAGCCTGTCCGGAAGAAGAGGAGGTTGTCTGATGATGTTGCCTCTGGGGACGATGAGGAAGCCGACGAGATGGATCTGGACGATGACGACGTTCCCTCGGCTGCACCTTTGTCGAAACTGCTGCAGAATGCCGAATCTCTGGTCCGCACCTCCGGCCCAGGCGCGGGCAAGAAGCGGAAGCTGCGACCCGAAGTCATCGACATACAGCGAACGAAGGATATCGCAGGCGTGCAGCCCTCAGCCATAACATCTCTATCATTCCATCCGACGCTACCGCTCATGCTCTCGTCCGGCCCGTCGTCCACTCTCTACCTCCACCAGCTCGCTCCCTCACCACCTGCTCCATCGCCAAACCCTCTCCTCACTAGCATGCACATCCGAGGGGTGGCTCTCACGACCACTGCATTCCATCCATCAGACTCTCGCATATTTCTGTCTGCACGGCGAAGATACTTCCATGTCTGGAACCTGCAGACTGGTCGTGTGGAAAAGGTTGCCAGAATCTACGGCCAGCAGCATGAGCAGAAAACCATGGAACGCTTCAAACTGTCGCCCGATGGCCAGTACATGGCATTGCTCGGCTCAGCGAAGAAAGGCGGTGGTGTCGTCAACATCCTATCGGCCGCCACGTTACAATGGGCAACTCAGGTCCGGATAGAGAGCCGAGGCGGTATCGCCGACTTCGCGTGGTGGCGAGACAGCAAAGGTCTGACCATCGCTGGGAAAAGCGGGGAGGTCACGGAGTGGTCGATGCTGTCTCAAGAGATTGTGGCGAGATGGCAGGATGAAGGTGCCGTGGGTACGACTACAATCGCACTGGGCGGCCATCACGAGTTCGTCAAGTCTTCCATCGGCACTGATCGGTGGGTCGTCACAGGCAGCTCGTCAGGCTTTGTAAACATCTACGACCGGAGAAGCTGGCTTGCGGATGCCGGGGCGAGCAAGAACCCTGCACAACTAGTCCCACCAGCTCCAACGCCTACACGAACACTAGACCACCTCACGACACCGACGTCGCATATCGCATTCTCTCCCGACGGACAATGCTTGGCCATTGCATCGAAATGGAAGAGGGACGCACTGAAGCTGGTGCACCTACCGAGTTGCACCGTCTTCAAGAACTGGCCGACCAGCTCTACGCCGTTGGGCAGAATCACCGGCGTGGGGTTCTGTGACGGTGGAATCGTGGCTGTTGGCGCGAAAGAGGCGAGCCAAGACGTGCATAGTCTGCTTGCGGTTGCGAATGAGCAGGGAAAGATACGGCTGTGGGAGATTCGATGAAGCGGAGCTGTAGCATCGGGCTGCTTTGGATCCTTCCGGTCCCCAGAATTGTGCAGCACGTAAACGTATCGACCACGGCTGCACCTCTGTTATGCCCGTAGCTCCGATACCTTTCATCTTCCTCCACGCATGACACAAGCTAGCGTCCGGTCTGCTTCCATCAAATCAGAGCAGAATTCTCTGCATCACTCCTCCAATCTTGTCCAGCCCGCTTCTCTCACGCCTTCAATGTTTCTACATCCATGACATGGTCTGCAATGATGAAGATCGCGAGCACCGTCGTCAAGATTACTCTACGTTTAGTGCCAAGAGATTTACTTATATGGACGCAAGACGCTCAATGATACATGTACATGTATCGATCCAGGCGGCTCGCTGCTGTCTTGGAAGTCTCCGCTAAAACGCTCTGAATCGAAACGTGCTGATTGTGGGCAACCTCAGGCGTTACTGTGTGCTCCTGGTATAGATATCCTGAGAAGGCGACAAGGTGACTCCACCTCGACTTGCCAAATCATTCCTCGATTGCCGTGGTCGTGCAAACTGTAGCGCGCGGGATAGCTTCAAACTCTGTTACGGCCTGGTCCTGCATATCTCATCATGGACTGTTGGTACGGACCAAAATTGACTAACGAGTCAGTCGGTGGCATGAGGTAAGTGGTAAGAAAGCTCGTCTTCCTTTGCAGGAACCAAGAATCAGACTGATTCACATCGAAAAGACAGAGACAAGCGTGAGGAGTCACAGTATCAGTCAAATCACTGGATCGAGTAAGGTACCACCAGCGCGGAGAAGAAGCAGATCCGCGATTCTCAATATCTCGGAAATCAGCCACAAAACAGATCCCAGAATGGCCTATGTACCGACCTACCACGATGTCCATCTACGCACCAGCGTCGGCGGGGCGGATATCCACTACCTGGAAGCCGGAGCACCAACCCTACCCACCATCATCCTCTACCACGGCTTCCCCTCCTCCAGCACACAATACCGAGACTTCATCCCCATGCTCTGCGACGAATACCACATCCTGGCCCCAGACTTCCCCGGCTTCGGCCTCACCACCGTCTCGGACGACTTCCCCTACACCTTCGAGAACATCACCATCGTGATGAAGGCCTGGATCAAGAAACTCCACGTCCAAAACTACGCCATGTATATCTTCGACTACGGCGCCCCCATCGGCCTACGCGTCGCCCTCGAGCAACCCAAGCAGGTCCACGCCATCATCTCGCAGAGCGGCAACGCGTACCAAGAGGGCTTCGGCCAGAACTTCTGGAACCCCATCTTCAACCTCTGGAACAGCCACAACTCCGACGAAGCCCGCCGGATCGTGCGCGACAACGTCCTGACCCCGGCCGCGACCAAATACCAATACGAGGCCGGCGTCCCGGAGGTCGACCTGCACCTCATCAACCCCGCCCTCTCGTACTACCTCGACTACGCCTCCAACATCGAAGGCGAGGAGAACAAGACGCACCAGCTCGATCTCTTCTACGACTACCGTACCAACGTGGACATGTACCCCAAATTCCAGCAGTACTTCAAAGACACGCAGGTGCCGATGCTCGCGGTCTGGGGCAAAGGGGATCCGGCCTTCATCCCGCCCGGCGCGGAGGCGTTCAAGAGGGATCTGCCGGCCGCGGAGGTGTTGTTGTTGGACACGGGGCATTTTGCCCTGGAGACGAAGCGATGGCAGGTGGCGAGGACCGTGAAGGGATTTTTGAGTAGTGTTGGGTTCTAGGTGGGAGGTTCAGGGGTGAGGAGGTGTGGTGTTGTGATACGTATATATAATGGAAATTAATTGCTGGAATGAGTGTTGTTCTGGTTGTGGGGAGGAGGGAGATTCGGCATCGTGCCAGTAAACTACGCTCAGGCAGTTTCATATACGTAAACTCGCTCGTCCAAGTGCCAAAGGACTGTAGCCAAGACTGCTCATCTCAACTCGGAGTTCCTGGTCGTAGCGCTCTGTTTTACCTCAGGTTGTCTGGTGCACAACGCCTCGACTTCGCCCTAGCAATGCCACAGCTGCCCTCGTTATAGCAGAGCAATCAGCCCCTTACTCAGCCTGACAAACCCCCCAGTCGTCAGGCCTGCGTTCTTCGAGCCCGTCATGGCGGTCATGATGGGCACCAGTCCAGTAGGTCGATATTCCTGCGCAGCGGTATCCAACAGGACATAAGTGAAAGGTATCAGGAGAGCGTTGTCTGACCGATGGCACCTCTCGACACCCTTTTCCTGCTCCTGGTCCGGCATTAATCAAAGTTGAACTTCTGCTGTCGCGTCCCCGTCAGGCAAGGAACCGGCAAGCAGTGACCATGTCATCAACACCGATCAAACAACGGCTTCACATGGTCTCCCCAATAGACGTCCCGCTTTTCGCGTAAACTCCTGCCAACTAGAGCTTCCCTGCTCTTAGGCCCTCCCATCGCATCCACTCTCCAAGGAAAAAACCTTGAACTTGCGAAAGCTCACCAAGCCTCGTACCGCGCCCGCCATGTCCGTTGATCTTCATCTGCCCACTCCCGGGGTGGCTGTCTACCGGAATTGATGAAGGGAGCTGTCCTTGTAGTCGATGCGGCCTGGCCCGCTAATGTTATCCAGCTCACGGTATTCTATCATAAGCGAGTCGAGATAGTTGCGTGGTGCAGCGCCAGGAACGTGGCAGTAGTCGCCGGAGCCATCAGGTCCCTTGAACGCGGGCCATGGATGGCAGCTCTAGCGAAGATCAGCGACGGGGTGATATTGAAGACGGAAATCCACTCTTAGAAGCGTCGTGCATGAGTTCCATTGCGTACAAGTCTTTCATCGTCAATCGTACTGCAGTCGACGGCATGACTTCGTCGTGGTGCAACCTGCCGTGGCATTTGAAGCAGCCTTGCCCGTCGCCAGGATGGAGGAGCTGACGTGGTCGGTGCAGGGATAAACTGGGACACTGCGGCGTTCTCATTGGTATCGACGTCGAGATACGGAATGTAGCTGATCAGCTCAACGGCCTCGGAATCGTAGGCTGCGGCAACAGCGCCATCTTTCCGGAGTGCGCGTGGCGGGTGCGGCGGCAAAGGCACGAGGTTGGGCGGGATGGCGGGCGGCGAGTGTCCGGAGTAGGGTGTATCCGTTCGGTGGATGCGCCGATGAGCTCGCTGTTTGGGGAATCAGACAGGCTGCAAGGACGAATGGGCCAAGTCGCATGTCGGCGTTCAAAAGCAGGAGGATCTGAGGGGATAACAAAACACGGAGAGCTCGGCGCACCGGCTGCTTCCGGCGCCGGGAAGAAGTCAATGGGGCTTGACTCGCAGTTTGACTCAAATAGGCAGGTACGATGGGTACGTCAAGCTTGAGCCTGGCGCAATCGAAAGCAGTGGCGGGAGGAGTTATTGGCACTCACCAGCGGGCACAGCTGTCCTAGTTTTGATTCAGCAAAAACATTCAAAATTTCGACCGAACATGGGTATCTTAAAAGCCTCATCAAGCACAGCAGCCTAACTCTTCATAGTGTCCCGTCATATCCACGCGCAAAGCGCCTTTGCTAATTTTCAAAGTCATCATATTGAACCTCCCCCATCGTAAACTCCTGCTAGCTTGTCAGGAGGCATATTGCTGGCCGTCAAGGGCGCTGGCGTCCCGAATGCACCTTCCTGCGGCCTGAAGCTGACGGATGTTGAGACTTCTCGCATCGGCGTAGCTCCATTTCGATGTAAGTGGCTGGTGTTAAATGTTTGTTGCGGAGCCGACACCTCGCTCAGTAAAGCTGGGAGAGTCTTACCGGCATCGAGCTCTCGTCGGCGTTCCGCAGAATCGGGGGCCGCGTCGATCGTACTGGCACCCGAAACCGCAGAGATATTAGAGATATTACGATATCCGGTCAATTCTCGTTCCCCAACGAGCCCGTTCTGTTGGCGAAGTCTGTTTGCCAGAAGAGGCGAAGTCTGTCGACTGCTTTCCGTATGCGGTTGGTTGAGTCGTTCGCTTGTCGGAGGGGCAGCAGCTACGCTAGACGGAGGCTCAGGTCCATCGCTGCCTACCGCCACCGTTCCTCCGCTGGAGTGCTCGGGCGGCTGCGCGCGTCTCTGTGGAAGGGGCGTCGTGTACGGACTTCCTGTCCGCTGGCCGCTCAGATTCCTGATCAAATGATGCACATTTCGTGATTGCGGACCAACTGTTGGCTCGGCCCAGTCTGGTGTGTGCGTGAGATTAGGCGTGCCATGCGAATGGAGTGGGCGTTGTGGTTGTGCCCAAGCATTCTGTTCTATAAATTGCTCGTGCGCAAGACGCTCATTTTGTGCAGAGACAGTCGTCAAACTGGAGTAGAAAGTCGGTTGGGCCGGGCGGTGCGCTACAGGTTGATGGACGCGCTTCATGATCTTGAATTTGTCAGTCCCGGTCTGTCCACCTTGATGGTCGAATGGCCACTCACCTTCATGGCTTTAAAGTCATCCTCGAGGTTGGCGCCATTTGCACCCCCAATCTCTGGCGCTGCCGGAAACCCGACGTACTTCGCAACGCCACTCAGCACGCTCACTTCCTGGTTGTACTTGGCCTGCTGTCGGATCTGTGCGCTCTTCTTTGTCGGGTAGTGGAATATGTACTTGTCGTCCTGCTCTTGGTGCTCCTGCCTACGCTCTTTCTGGATGTTGTACCAGTCTTCTCCCAAGCCGGTCAACACGTCTTCCCTCAGTCGCCTGATTTCTTGGAAGTACTGCGAGTGATATTGCGCGCGGTCGCCGAGCGTGCGCTCTCTAATGGCCTGCGTACGGTATCTGCGGAACGCATTTGCTTCGCGTACTTGCTTTGCGCGTCGCGCATCCACACACGCGATTTGCCGCAGATACTCAGGGTGCTTGCAGTCCGGTCGGGAAAGCATATCGAGTTCTGCGGTCAGCGAAGCCAACCGCTCATTGTACAGCTTCTCTCGGAAGTCCTTGAATTGCTTCGCGACCTCGTCGAACATGCTTGATGCCTCTGCTTTGTGTTTCTGCTCTTCTTCTGTCCGCGCACCCGCGTCTTCGCTTTGCTCTTCATCTGGCAAGACAGAGTCTTCGAGCAATGCCGACCCGGCCTCTGCGACGGCTTCTTTCAACGGTTTTCTGCCCTTTTGCTTGCCTTTCTTGCCCTTTGTTGCGACCTTGGCCGCGATCACTGGCATGGTCTCGTCCAGCAATGGCGTGTCTGTCACCGTCTGTTCTACCTCCTCTGCTGCGCCATTTGTATCTGCTTCTTCTTCCGCATTGGTCGCATCTGGCTCTTCGGGCGATTCGTGACTTCGCTTTCGCGGCGACTCCCCGATGTCCGAATCTGCGCTGGTGAGGGAGCTGTCGGGCGAGTCTGACCGCTTGCGCTTGTGGCCCGCTAGCACGTTCTCATCATCAGACATACTGCCAGCCTGAAGATGGGGATATCTGAGCTCACCTGAGGCACCAATGGTACTCGTGCTCGACGCAGCGCCCACACCTGCGGGTAGCGGTGAAGGTGGATCCGACAGATCGTCTTCTATGGCGGCGGCTTGACTGAGCTTACTAGGCGTCCTGACAATGCCGTCTGCGTGCTTGTGAAGCTTCTGTGGGGTGTTTTCAAGTCGTTCTGTCTCGGCTTCCGAGTCGATCTCCAGCGATCTCGATGCCATGAATCGCCCATTGGCATCAGCAGCGCGCACATTGTATGAGCCGAGCTCTTCGTCTTGGTCATCCTCCGGCTCACTCAAACTACTAGACCGATCATCATCTTCCATGTGGCCGCCCCCAGTCTCGTCCAGTTCGGTTATGGTCGCGGCGCCTGGTTGTGAGACTATCGTGTCTGGAAGGATCGCGTCACGCGTCGCCATTGGTGAGCGATTGGGCTTGGAGGCAGTACTCAGAGGCGATATGGAGGGTCGAGGTGTGGAAACGCGGCTGGCGGCTTCGTGCGCAGAGCGCAAGGGTGACTGGTGCGCATTGTTGAAGTCTGTACGCGCTTCTGCGATGCCAGTCAGCATGACTCGGCCCTGCGGTAGTCGTGCTCGTGTTGAGGAGGCCTGTGGAGCTTGTGACGGTAGATCTTGACTTACTGCCAGACGGCTCGCTGCTCCTTGCAGCGGCCGAAGTAGCCATCAGCCCTCGCTGCTTCTTTTGCGCCGGCCAATTCTGCAAGACCGAGACCTTCCCTTGGACAAAGTGTAGCCAGGCTCAGATCTGCGATATAAATGTCCCTACGGACAGTCGTCCACGAGGTCGCCAGCTCGTCGCGACGCTTTGCTCGCTAGGAAGTGGAGTGGAAGGGGACCAAGGTGGGTAAATAGACTGTCGCGGCTGTCGCAGTGTGTGTAGACTATGTGGGTGTCGAGTAATACTAGTAGGGACAGAACGCTGGCGGTGGTTATGCAGCGGGAGAAGTGTTGTGCAGGAGCATGTTGTATATGGCGACAGACTCGTGCGGGAGCGAGAGAAGATGGAGAGCATGCAACGCAGCAGCGCAACAACCCTCGCAGCAGCAGACATCATGCGGCTCTAGGTCACGCCGAGAAAGGAAAGTGCGCTAGTCTTATCGATAACAGGCCCGGTCGCTGTTTCCCTCGAAAAGTCGACCCGAGCTTCAGATTGCTTGTTGGTGTTAAGACATTGTGACCTTCATGCAATTGCACAGCATTGCCAAAGAGGAAAATGAAGACGGATAAAACACTGACCACTGGCAAGCTCAAAGACACGAAGAAGGGAAAACAGGAGAAGAAGCACAATCCCAAGAAGAGCAAGCATGGGACGGGCACCGAGGCAAGCCAAGCCTTCTCCTTGCTGGCAGACGAGAAGATTGTCGACCAGAATCTATCATCACTGTTCGCGACTCCGGCACCGGTAGTACCGAGGAAGCAGAGCGCGTCTGTGCCTGAGGCTGGGCTCGACAAAGATGAGGACGTCGGCGCAGCCGCAGAGCTCAGCGAGATAGATGATGAAGATATCGAGAATGGTGATGTGGATCTGTCAGCTGCGCTTGAAGCTGAGCTTTGGACGAAGACGGTTGAGGCTCCAGAGAAGCGTCGCAAGCGAAAGCGAAAGGATGACGACGACCTGGAAGGCGCTTATCTTGAACGGCTGGCGCGCGAGGAAGAAAAAGGCGCGAAAAGAGCGGCTGCTGAACGCGCCGAGAAGCGGCAAAAAGTGTCTGTTGCTGAGGAGAATGCGCAAGACGGTGGTGGCGATGGCGATGACCCGTCAGGCGAGAGCGAAGAGGACGAGGGGGAGGGAGAGGACGACGATGGCAATGCTGCCTCTCCCCTACCGAAGCACGAAACCGAGCTTGCAGCAGACGAGGGTCTGGAAAAGGCCAAGCGAACCGTGTTCCTCGGCAACGTGTCCACGACTGCGATATCTTCCAAGTCGGCTCGAAAAGAGCTCATCAAGCATCTCAGCTCCTTCTTCAAAGATGTCACACCGAAGGATGGCGAGCCAAAGCAGAAGCTCGAAAGCTTGCGATTCCGATCGACTCCTTACGCTTCCTCCGTGCCGAAAAAGGCTGCGTACGCGCGAAAAGAGTTGATGGACGCGACGACCAAATCAACGAACGCATATGCTGTCTACTCATCGACCACGCTCTCACGAGAAGCAGCAAAGCAGCTTAACGGCACTGTCGTGCTGGACCGCCATTTACGCGTGGACGTAGTCGCGCATCCAGCCAAGACTGACCACCGACGCTGCGTCTTTGTTGGGAATTTGGGTTTTGTCGACGACGAAAGCAACATTCAGGACGCCAATGAAGAGGATGGCCGCGAGAAGCGCAAGAAGGCCAAGGAGCCCGCCGACATCGAAGAAGGACTGTGGCGTGTATTCGGACGGTGTGGCAATGTTGAGTCGGTTCGCGTGATCCGAGACAGCACGACGAGAGTGGGCAAAGGGATTGCGTACGTGCAGTTCGACAGTGAGAACGCAGTGGAGGCAGCTCTGCTTTACAATGAGAAGAAATTCCCACCAATGCTTCCCCGAAAGCTGCGTGTCGATCGTGCGAAGGCGATGAAGAAGAATGCCAAACCGGGATCTGGCCGCCCTGGCGCACCAAAGCCATCTGCCACCGGCTACAGTCGGAAAATCACTGGCAAGGAGGCATCCCAGATGGGCCGAGCAGGCAAGCTATATGGTAGGGCCGCAGCATCGCAAATGAGAGGCACAAGACCGCAGAAGACGCCGCTAAGCAACGGTATCAAGAACCCTGAGGATTTTGTCTTTGAAGGCTACCGCGCCAGTAGCAAGTCCGGCAAAGCTGGGCTGAAGCTCGGCGGAAAGAAGAAAGGTGGGAAGCCGACGAGCAGGAGTGCCAAGAGAGGTGCTGCGTTCAAGGCTGGAGGTGGGCAAAAGAAGGGCAAGCAGGCGTGATCAATTCAGAGACGTGTTGGTAATGATGATTGTATACATTAGATGGATGGTGTTTTATACCTTAGTTACATATGTATCCCTTCAGCTGCTTACCAGGTCACGTGTCTATCGCGGCCGCGTCTCCGCGTAGCGCTTTTCCAACACACATGCAGGGACAACTCAGCTCGCCAAGTGGCCAACTCAAATATATAAATGTCCATCCCTTTCTCACCACCCACCATTGTTGCTCTTCCCTCCCTGTTATACAGCCCTCCCAACTGCCCGTGGCTGGCTATTGCAGCCATTTGAAAGCTCCATCGTGCTGGGACCGCAAACATGTCGAATTCTCAGGGCGCAAAGCAACGAAGCAAGCGCGGTAACACGCCCGGCGCCGATGGACTCGTCAATGGAGACGTCAAGACGAGTGTCGAGCAGGTCAAGCAGGAGGCGCAAGAGACGGTGCGCAGGGATTGGGATTACAAGTTGGCGTTTGCGGTCATCACGGTCCTGGCGTTCTTGACAAGGTTTTGGGGCCTCACCCATCCCAACCAGGTTGTTTTCGATGAGGTGCACTTCGGGAAGGTAAGAGACGATATACCAGTACAGAGCTGGAGATGAGCTGACGATGATGGATACAGTTCGCGTCGTACTATCTTCAACGAACGTACTTCTTCGATGTCCACCCACCGTTTGGCAAACTACTCTTCGCACTTGCTGGTTGGCTCGTGGGATACGATGGCGCCTTCCTGTTCGAGAATATCGGCGACTCGTACATTGCGAACAAAGTCCCGTACACGGCGTATCGGTCGATGCCTGCTCTCATGGGCTCGTTGACCGTCTCGGTCGTCTTCTGGATCATGTGGGAATCGGGCTACTCCCTCCCCGCTTGCATTGTCGCAGCCAGCTTGGTGCTGTTTGACAATGGCCATATCGGACAGACGAGACTGATTCTCCTGGACGCGACTTTGGTGCTGTTCATGGCATTGAGTATTCTGTGCTACATTCGTTTCTACAAGCTAAGGCATCAGCCGTTTGGGAGGAAGTGGTGGAAGTGGTTGCTCTTCACCGGCATCAGCATGTCGTGTGTCATCAGCACCAAGTACGTGGGAGCCTTCACCTTCTTCTCGATCGGTGTCCCGGTCATCATCGATCTGTGGGACCTGCTGGACATCAATCGCAAGCAAGGACCGTTGTCGATGATTACGTTCAGCCAGCACCTCGGCGCGAGAATAATCGGCTTGATCGTGGTTCCTTTCTTGATGTACCTGTTCTGGTTCCAAGTGCACTTTGCAATTTTGACGAGGTCTGGACCGGGAGATGATTTCATGACGCCAGAATTCCAGGAGACGCTCTCAGACAATCTAATGACCCAGCAAGCTGTCGGCATTGACTACTTCGACAATATTGCCATGAGACACAAGGACACCAAAGTCTACCTGCACTCGCACCCCGACAGGTACCCACTGCGCTACGACGATGGTCGTATCTCGTCTCAAGGTCAACAAGTCACGGGCTACCCACACAACGATACCAACAATCTCTGGCAGATTGTGCCGGCAGATGGAGAGAAGGAGATTGGCCGTCACGTACGCAATGGCGACATCATTCGATTCAGACATCTGGTGACCGACACTTGGCTCCTGACCCACGATGTCGCATCGCCATCAATGCCAACCAATGAGGAATTTACAGCCGTCCCGTCCGACGATGCAAATGGTGCTCGTTTCAACGATACATTGTTCGAGCTCCGCATCGAGAACGGCAAGGCTGGCCAGGAATTCAAGACAATGGCTTCTCATTTCAAGCTTGTCCATGTCCCAACCAAGGTGGCACTGTGGACGCATCCAACACTCCCAGCACTTCCAGACTGGGGCTATAAGCAGGCCGAAATCAACGGTAACAAGAATTTGCAACAATCTTCAAATGTTTGGTACGTTGAGGAAGTGCCTGGATTACCAGCGGACAGCCCTCGCTTGGTCAAGGAAGAGAAGAAGCCGAAGAGCATTCCGTTCCTCAAAAAATATCTTGAGCTTCAACGAGCCATGTTCTTCCACAACAATGCGCTCACATCGGTCCACCCTTACGCATCATTCCCGATTCAATGGCCGTTCCTCTTGAGAGGTGTCAGTTTCTGGACTGAGAGCGACACGAGACAACAGATCTACTTCTTAGGCAACCCTGTTGGTTGGTGGTTCGCAAGCTCGATCTTGGCGGTCTTTGCGGGTATTCTGCTCGCTGATCAAGTCTCGATGAGGCGTGGCGTCGATGCGCTTGACACTCGTAAGTTTCACCTAACCCTCGTAAGATCAAACATACTAATTATCATGTTTTCAGGCACCCGCGCCCGCCTCTACAACAGCACCGGTTTCTTCTTCCTCCTCTGGGGCGCTCATTACCTACCCTTCTTCATCATGGGCCGTCAACTCTTCCTCCACCACTACCTGCCCGCGCATCTCGCCTCTGCCCTCGTGGCCGGCGCAGTTGTGGAATTCATCTTCAACATCGAACCAACGGACCTCACCGCTCTCGGCGAAGCTCAGCTCCAGGAAGCCAAGAAGGGCTCGACTAAGACTCAAGCTCAACAGACTGGCAAGGCAATGAGTAAGCCGATCCGCGAACGCATCGCAGGGCAGAGCTTGCTGCCAACATGGGCGGCGAGTGGTGTAATCATCGCGGTGTTGGTATGGGCATTCTTCTTCTTCGCGCCATTGACGTACGGCAAGCCTGGGCTGAGCGTGGCGGAGGTAAATGCGAGGAAGTGGTTGAATTATGATATGCATTTCGCGAAATAGGGGGATCTAGAGAAATGGTAGAGATGCGAGAAACTGTTCGATGATGGCAGTTTAGCATTATAACGGGATGTCAGAGAAAATCGTTCCAGTCGGGCGGGCAGGCCTTTTAAGAGCGATTGGTTGCATGACTAGGTGTATTGGTATATGCTACTGTGGTAGGTATGATCCAAGGTCCAATGTAATACCAGAAAGCTTTTCTGAGATGCCTTCCCGGTCCGGCCATGATCAGGCTTTGATGCAATCACCTGTGGCAGCGAGAAGCCCGATCATCGAGCGTCAAATGTCATCGGCAGTACCGCGTTCGTGGATGCAGATGACCAGGTGGCTGCTGCGCACTACTTGTCTCGTCGCTGTGGTCAGATCCGAGGGTCAGATGCCTGTCTGGTTTCAAGAAGGAGCAGAGCTTAGGGTTAGTGTTTGGGATATGAACTGCTGCTCTGGAAACTTGCCATCACAACTTCGGGATTGTGCAGCGATAACTCAACCATACCTGAACAATGTCACGTATGTGGACATCTCATAGAATGCTCTGAAAGTTTCCTGACATGCTTCGTCATGACATTAATTTGGTACTGTTCCGCTCAATTGAGCTGCGAGCCTGCGGGCGACGCTTTTGCGGTATGATGCGGAAGTCTTTTCGCCTTTCGATATGAGGTCTGCAACGGCCCGTCAAGGACATGGACAGAGAGGGTAGATTGTGGTGTATCACTGATTGTTCCGGCATTGAAATAGCATGGGAAGTTGAATACCTAGGATTCTGCAACACTGGATCCGCAGCGTTATAATTCTTCCTTGTAATATTCCTCTTCACTCCCCTTTTCTTCTTCCTCTTCATCTCCGTCCGGATCCTCCTTCTCAGCGGGAGCTTTGCCCGTCTCCAGCTGACCGTCATCGCTCTTCTGCTGTTGTGTCTCCTTCTTGCCTTCCTTCGCTTTCGCCTGCTTCTTGTCCTTTGTCTTCTTGGCGCCCTTCTCATCATCGTCCTTGTCTCCATCGCCAATAATGCCACGGTATTCCCGCCCTCGCGGAGTGTCGATGACATCCAGCTTCCAGCTCTGGTCGCCGGCTGCTTTCTCCAGCTCCTTCTTCAACGACTCAACCGCCTTCGGGTCGCCGAAGCCCAGCTTCTTCAACTCCTCCGCGTTCAAGACCTTGCTGCCCGGGGCTGACGAGGCGATGGTGCCCATGTAAGTTTCTTTGCCGCCGCCGACAATGGCACCCTTTTCGATGGTGAGGTCTTCGGGCACGATGGCGTGACCGCCGACGATAATGTCGCCGACGACCTGGAACAGTGGTAGCTCGTCCTCGATTGTTGCACCAGTCAAGATGGCCTCGGCAGCCTCGCTGGCCTCCCAGACTTTCTCGCTTCGTTCTGCACTGCGCAAAGCCTTGAGGGTCTGCTCGTAGTCGTCGATCTCGTCGTCAGCGAGGACGGGAGAGCAATTAATGGCGTTCGGCTGGTCTTTCTGAGGCGGGAGGAAAGCGACATCGTTGCAGAGACGTGGCGTCTGAACGACCATGAGGTAGGAACAGGTACTGGTTTCTTTGATGAGGGAGATTTTGTCGTGCGAGGTTGGGTTGCAGTGGAACTGGCACCGTCAGTATCGAGACACGAGAACATGTCTCCGAGAGATCACTCACCTGAACTTCTACCCGCCTCGGCTTCCCCGTGAGATCGCATGTGGTGCCACCTTCCAGCCGTTGGACGAGATATCTGCTCTCACCCCGGTGCACCAGCTCACCATATCCCGTCCGCTTGTGCTTCGTCTTGGCGCCCTCGCTCACGTCCAAGGCGCTCTCTTCCTCCCAAGCGTCGTCACCGTCCTTGGCGTCAGGCACGTCGTCGCTCTCGGCCTGCTGCCGCTCCCGCTCCGCCTCGTAGTTGCCCAATTCGTACCCGTCCACACTCGGGTCTTCAATGGGCGGGTACACTGGCATGCCCCGCTGGGGAGCGAGCTGATGGAATTGCTTGACGCCCTGGCCATAGCAGAATCGGTAGCTCCACCACCCGCTGATGAAGTAGATGCAGTTGCCCTGCATCCCCGAGAGGAGTTCCCATCCACGATCCGTGGCACGTGCCAGTTCCTTCTCTTCTTCGAGTTTGCTGAGGGTGTCGTTGTTGTTGTTGTTGTTGTTGCCCGCGCTATCCTCCGGCTTGTACACGATGGGTATGCTGCACACGTAGCGTTGGCCATCGAAGATCAGATGCTCGTGTTCGTACTGCGTTTCGGCCTTGCTGCTGTCGGCGGCATGTCTGTCCTGACGCTGGAACTGCTCGACTCCTGAGGCATCACTGTCGCTCCGTCGCAGCTTCCTTTGGGCCTCGACGTCGGTCAAGAAGTCGTCGACGAACTTGACTTCGTACTGCGGGAAGGCGAGCAGGTCATCCTGGACGCTGAACGTGTTCGGAGACGCGGAGGCGAACAGGAGGGAGGCTCGCAGCAACGCCGGCAGAGCGAAGAAGTGCTTCATACTCAAGATCGATCAGTCATAACTCGGTCACTTTATCAATAATAATCTTCCTATGCATACACTGCTGCTCAAATGATGATACTCCGCACACGACAGGTGAACAGCTTGTGCGCCGCGGGCACCGCACCGCCTTCCCAAAGAGGAAGGTATTCCTTGGCGCGCTGTCGCGACACCTCAGCATTCCATACATCCTCGATGTATTCCAAGTCCCATACATCTTCCATGTCTTCCAAGTTCCATACATCCTCCATGTCTTCCAAGTTCCATTCATGTTGTTATCATTATTTCTATCATCATCACGCCATTATTGTCTCTCCCAATCTCCCGATGGACGACGGGGCCACGACAGTACGCGGCCGCGGCTACACGACCTTCAGCCATGAAATCATCGGTGCATTGCTCGACGAATTGCTTCTGCCGGAACGGATGCCCGCAAGACTGGAGGCCAGCGGCAAGTACCGAGTGTCCGACTACCGCCGCATCGCTCTGGCCCTCAATGCTCGCTATGGCTCGGCCCTCGCCCCGATCATGATCAAGTCCAAGGTCAGCGACCTGAAAAAGCTGTGGCGGCGCTGGTGTACCCACCTTCGGCATGTCAGTACCGGCCCCTGGACTGGCGACCCGCCGCGTTCGCTCGATCACGTCGAGGAAGAGCACTTTCGAGAAAACAGGGACTGTAGGCATTTCAGCCACGGTCGCAAGCCGCCACATCCCGAGAAGCTGGCTGCATTGTTTGGCGAGCTGCTTGCTCCCGATCCCGCTGCTGGAACGCCCTCTAGTAATCACCAGAGTGCACAGCGCGATACTCTAAGCCGCTCGACGATCCCTGGTCCCTCTCTTCCAGAGACTCTTTCAGAGCCCCAGAGCAGAGCACAGCAAGGCGTCCCTTCCCCGAGACCTGCTCGCCGTGCCGACGAGAGGAGCAGCGCTGGGCCCGGATCTTTCTCTTCCTCGAGGCGGCTAGCGAACGTCGACGTGCGGGTGCCATTGTCTGACATAGTCCGTAGCTTGAAGCCTCAAGAATCCAATGTCACTCGAGCTGTGCGGCGACTCGATGGTCTCGAGCTGGTCAGGCGCCTCGACCCGAACGATCGCTTTGACTTGATGGAGGCAGTCAGTGTCGGCACCCGCGCCGATATTGTCGTTGGAATCATCAATAACGTCGACCTCGAGACATGGGCTGGCTGCCTCATGGACAGGATACGGCAGCATCGACAACCGCCCCCTGAGCAGCTGTTTTCTGAGGTCATGCGGTAATGTGTGTCCACTGCCGGCCACTTGATTGGAAACGCTCTACTCTGCCATGCGATCAAAGATCCCCCACGAGGCACAGGCCATCTTCATTTTGGGTTGCCCACAAGTCCTGGAATATCGTTCAATGGCAATTACTCTCTTGTTGAAACCATGAGACCTGCCGAGCTACTCGATATTTGTTCAGCAGTCAGAACGCTGCAGTATTACTTCGACAGCATCAACGTGAGACTGGCCACGATCCCAGTTATGGAAGTTGCATTGATTGGTAACTTGGCTACAAGCTGTCTCCCAGGCTGGAGAGTCAATTGCGCCACCTTTGATGCGCAATGACTTCCGCAATCCGCCTCGGTCATCACTCCCTACCGCCAGCAACAAATACCATCACCATTTTACCCGCCTGTGCTCTTTCCCGTGCTACAAGTGCAAGTCCTATTGTTTGCTTTCGATTTACTCCCGCGGATTGCAAAAGATGTAGATTACATCTGATTCCCAACCGTACGACCCACACTCCGCGGCGGCTCTCGTGATTTGTGCCCGGATAACAAACGCCGCGCCCATCGCGGCCCTCCCCGAAAGTGACCCCCTTCTCCGAATCGACAAAGAATCGTACCGCTGTGACATGAAGTCCCTACTCTGTTACTCTTGACCGGTGGCTGCAAAGCAGAAGTCTCCGTACGTCTTGCATCCAAGTGTTTGGCGGCAGCCGTACACGCAGGTGCGCGACCGGTCGTTTCTCCTAGGACACGTTGTATGGGGTGGTCGTTCCGCACCTTGGCTGTACCAAAGCTCGGGAATTTGGGAATTAAAGCTTGGATGGGTGTGAAGAAAGCTCCGCGCCAGAATGCCATGCCAGTTGGGAGCACAACAGAGAAGGTGCTGGATCAACACCGAGTCTTTGATGGTATCGTGGAAGCCTTTGCGACGGCCGGAACTCGCTAAAGTATGTCTAATGGTGGCACCTGGAAGAAGATGGCTCCAGGGCTTCTGTGATGTTGAAAGTTCCAGATGACTTGGAGTTTGCTTTATTTGGAAGGCTCATAATCTATAATGGTGACGTGACCTATGATCGTGTCGGCCTGTCGATGTGAGCCAGCAATCACCGAGTCATGGTTTATGAGCTTGCACAGTGATATGTATCCGTCCTCAGGCAGCACGTCTTGCGCAAAGAGGTGTTGGAGGCACGCGATCGATGCTGGTGTCCCGGAGGTAGCCATGGTCGACTTGCTTTGCCAGGCCCCATTGCACGACGTGGTTGTTGGAAGTTCTGGACTGCATTTCAGGTGAGAAGCAATGAAATTGCGTTTGACTCCAGTCAGATTCGTTTAGAAGTGCTAGCCACCTGATCGTACCCATTCGTGGTCTAAACAAAGGACTCGCACTGTTAATACGAGTCTCGCGATTCATTCCTGGATTAGCTACATTCCTCGGCCAAACCCAAGGGAATCGACAGCTCTGCAGATCTACAGGGCTTCTGGAGACGCAGAATCTAGGTCATGTAATGGGGCTGTACGAGAACGAATAGTACATTAGCTCAAGCCCAGGTCAAACTGCTGTATTCGGCACAATTTCATCGAGAAGCCACGAGCACAATCTTCTTTGTCTGCTTTGTCGAGCACCAAATGCGGTCATCGTCATGACGGCCTCGACCAAAGCACAAGAAATTAGCTGTTGAAAGCCCTCAGTATGTGTTCTGCTCTCTGCACAGCCGCCCAAAAGAGAGGAGTGCAGCAGTCGTTAAGATGATGATTCCGGATCTAGGAGGACTCAGCGAACCTCGAGAGCTGGAGGATCAGATCAATATCGACACCACGCAAAGCGCTACCGAATTGTCCAGGAGGCTTAGAGTCTACGGTCGGCGCATGGAATCCGTCGCTGCATCGACGAATGCGCCTGATGTGACACCAGACGAGACGCGATCGAGCTATTCACTGCAGGAGCGTGACACTTGTCAATCCGGAAGAGCATACTATAGCTGTAGCAATGGCTTTGTTGGTTGCTGCTCATCGAACCCCTGCTCTGGTACTGATGCGGTCTGTGTTGACGACGCTGCGACCACGAGCAGTAGTAAGACCTCAACGAGAGAGGCTACAGGCACCGCAACGAAGGAAGCCACGGGCACATCGACGAAGGCTACAGCGACAGGAACCAACAAGGTCACGGGGACATCAACGAAGAAAGCCACGGAAACCTCGACGAAGAAAATTAACACGGCTGCTTCGACCATGAAAACAGCAGCCGGGACTGCCCAAAGCTCTGATACGACACCGACTTCACAAGATGTGGTCAGCTCTAGCGCTGCTGCGATCTTGACAGCGACTGACTCGCCCACTGGCACGTATTCGACATCTACCATTGCAAGTGCCACGATGCTCGCCACCCCTGCTCCATCGTGTCCCAGCGGGAACGGAACCACGTACGTTGACTCCACCAGCATCGCCTATGACATACACTGCGATGCCGACAACAGCTACGAGTCCTACAACACCATCGTGGTCGATACTGGCGGCTATTCGCAATGCTTCTCGGTCTGCTCCTACACTGGCGTGTGTGCAGGATTCACATTTGTGGGTATGGACAATGGATCATGCTATCTTAAGACCGACGTGCCGACAAATGAGTATATATCGATGAACGGAAGCAACTACATCACTGCTGCGAAGGTCAACTCTACCGCAATGGCAGCCATGACGGGTGCCTCTGCTTCAGCCTCAGCTACAGCCACGCCCGGAAAATCCACTCACGTCGGTGCAATCGTCGGCGGCACGGTCGGAGGTGTTGCTTTCATAGCCCTCATCGGCCTGGGTGTCGCTCTCCTCGCCCGGTATCGCCGTAAGAAGATCGAAGAAAAGCACGGCACCATCACAACCTTCATGACTCCGCCTCCACAGCATTACGGCGACTCTTACACACCTGCAAGCGCAACGTTCTTAGGACACAGCCGCACAGGCTCGACAGCACACGACGCATATGTGCCTACAGGAGGTTCGTATTATGCTCCCATCCATGCCCGGCAACGAAGTGTGTATCAGCCCATCGACCAACATGAGCCGCCTCAATGGGTCTAGGTGGGTCGAGAAGACGAAGGCTAAGGTATGTGTGTGACTTTAGGTAATCCGCGCGGCACGCAAACTGATTCGTATGCGCAAGATGGCACCTCCAAGACGTACGTGCCCGATCGACCTTCCCCGAGTGTACCACCTGGAGTCAGGGCTGAAGGCGGTGGAGGGGAGACCTTGCCAGCCAGCGTGTTTAGGAAGCAAGACAGCCGGTCATTAGAGGCCATCCCGATCGCGGCTGGCGCTGAGTTCACACAATCTGGATCTCGCGATTCGAACGGTTCTGTGTCGAGGAGGTCCCTGTTCGTCGAGCATGTGGACCATGGCGGGGATTCGTCGACTAGACCTCCGCCAGCGCAGGCGAGCCCGAAGTGGAGCACCAGGACCATGGACTCTGAGTCGCCAGTCCTGGGCCGAACGGGCTTTAATACGCAATCTTCTTTGTCGGACGAGGTCAGGCGGAGGAGGCATTTGTTGTCTTATGCGTCGTCGGATGTTGATGGTGTGGAGGATGATGGTGGTAGGGAGAGTGGTCGGACGACGGCGGAGACTTCGCCGGTCGATTCCAGTATGATGCCTAGTCCTCTGGGTGGGAGTGGTCGTTGGAAGCATAGTGATTGACCATTTTTCAGCGTTTGGCGATGTTTGTCAATTGCTTGGTAACCATTGGCTTTGTAGTGCCTGCTGTATCTGTTGTGAATGCTCGCGCTCCTCCGCAAAGCGTCCGTTCATCGCGTCCACTTTCCTTTAATGGAGCGGTCTTTGATTACCTGCCAATGATTTATCTACAATGAGAAGTCTTGTGATGATCGCATCTCAGCTATGGTAAAATTTACCCTTTGTGAGACAACGAGTGTATAGTATTTGGACAAGATTTCAGCATGTGAAAGTGGACCCCGCTTGCGCCCGTTGTGAAACACCTCAGGCACTCTTTTGTATGGGTCGCCTTGGACGTCTTCTTCTTCTCGACAACAACACATTTAACACATACCTTACCAAGACGGAATTGCTGCTTCTTGGTTGCCATGGAGCAGCAACCCGGCAAGCGACACAATATGCAGTATATATCGCCTCTCCTTGCACCGGAGCTGAATGTTGCGAGCGACTACGTATACTCTCGCGAGCGAATGCGCTTCGAGTTTGCACCACGCATTCTATCATGACATTTCGCACACTTTGCACAGGAGGCTCATCAGCAATCGTCCGAGTTGTTGAACGAGCAGGATCCTGATGCATATTGACAGCATGAGGCCGCGATGAGTAACGTTGGCTTCGATGCATCCCGTCGAGACAACATGGCCCAGCAGGACAATACTACTAGAGTCGGGCACGATGACACAGGCATCCCCAAGTCATTTTCATATTTCTCGCAAGGCCTGAAGCGAGAGATGCCTCTACACGGCAGCGCGAGCTCGAGACCACAGGAGGTCAGACCGGCTCTCGCAAAGATGGCACTCGGGGCCATTGCTTCCGTTACCAGTCAGAACTTCGATCGCGAGCAACACCCCAAAAGCTCAAACAAAATGCTTGCAGAAGCGGCTACTACCGCCAGAATGCTGTCACAGGGACCTGTGCCAGCCATCAACAGCCCCGACCATGCATTTGTATCTGCGTTCCCCTACGTGCCAATTGATCAGCTCGACCCACGCTTCCGCTTCACTCCAAGGACACAGCCCACAGAGGGAGATGCCAACATCAGTGACGACAGTGTACATACCCACCAGGGAGAAGTGAGTCCAACAAGCTGCTACCGCTTCACATGCGAATGGACCGCAACTGCGAGAGGCACAGTAGTGGGGAAAATCGAGCTGAAGAAGATAGACGCGGAGGTTGACTAGGTCACACTCGAGCTGGAGACGGGTGCTGGGGCTGTTTGGGGGGGGCCAGGTCCCCAGCGGATCGGCCTTTCCACAGACAGAGCGCACCGTACAAGAAGCGCCCGAGCAAGATTGGTGAAATGGGGTATTATGAAACGGCCAAGGAGTTCCGTACACCCGAAAAGTGTTTGGGATGCGGCAAGATTGCCCTTCATCGTGCTGCAGAAGTGTGTTGCGGCGTTTCCAAGTCTCTAAAAGATTTAGAGAGTGTCAAAATTGTGTCCGAGGAAAAAAGGTGCTTTAGGCAAGTGTGCCCAAGTAGATACCATCAAGAGCGAAGTATTGAATCCCAGTATTGAAGACTCTATTCGAATGAGCTGTATCTGTCTTCGCCCGAGCGATCTTGACGTGTCCTCTTCGAAACACCGGTGAGAAACGAATCATCGTTGACCGTTCCATCAACGTCTGTTCACTTCCCGATTGGCCGTTGAACCGTCACGAGTTGACGTGGTCTCATGGAGTTGACATCGGTAGAGTGGCCATCAGGAGTCACCATCGACTGTCCGCTCAATGTGTGGTGTTCTCTTGACGCCTGGTTCGATGTTGATGGGCAGACCTGATGATTGCCGAATGATGTTGACAGCGCGCCTTCCCTTCTCGGCATCGGCTTCGACCGGCATTTTGTCGGCGTCGGGTGCAAGAGATCTCGTGACACCCACAACAAATTTGCCTTTATCTTCGCGGCAAAGTCGACCTCACCTTTGACAATCATCCCTCGAAGGTGTACGTCGCTCTCCCTCCTCTTCAGCATCATCCATCAGGACCCTGGAACCAGCGCCACATACCGCGCTGCCTGCTAACGCTTTGTTGAAACGGCCGTCACGTACACCAAGCTGACCATCACATTACAGTCCGGCGCCTTCACCACCGAAGAGATGCTGGCCTAAGCATCCGCAAAGGTAAAGGCACCAAATTGACTTCTGCTCCTGATAGCTGATGCATCTGACAGCGATCAAACACCCCGATTTCTTCCGCCGCAACCACATAACTCGTCCTCACGCCCGAACCCTCCTCACTGGATGCCAAAGCTGCGTCTTCCGTACCACGCAACAGTACACTAACCATGGCGAGTGAGCAGTATCAGCGCAATCAGCGCAACCAGCGCAACCCTGATCGCACACCAAACACAACGCTTTCCGCCTTCAGCCTCGGCAGCAACGACCGGGACACCAAAATGACAGGCGACCAACGTCACCTCGATCCGCAAAAGCGTGCTCCACCCTCGTATGTCGCAGCTGCGGCCGCCACATCTCGCAACACCATGTCGAACGCTTCGAACAAGAGTCAGCGTGAGCCTCGCGTTGGTCCTTCTACGCCCCGCAACAACTACCAGCCAAGGACCTTGGAGTCGCTGAGTCTCCAAGAGAAAGCACAGATTGGACTGGTGCCCCGCGGTACTACCAGAGCCGGACAGGAATTTGAGTGGGACATGGGAGCGCGCAACCTCGCCGGCAGGACCAAGATTGGAGTCATGGACAGTCCGACGCAGCATGAGAAGCAGAACTACATCTTTGCTTCGCCGAGCACGAGACGCACCGAGGCAACCTCCTCCATCGTCAAGCCCACCAGCATCGTCAAGTATGAGCCTCCACGTCCAGCCATCATGATCGACCCAGTCTACGGTGGTGAGACCAGAGTCTTCAACATCAACGCCCCAGGCGATATGAAGGAGGGCAGCAACTTCGAGCGCCCGCCATTGGGTACTGTCGGGCAGTTCCGCTTCCAGATGCCGCCGAAGGACCCAAGCACGGACTTCGAGCTCCCAGGCTCTCTGGGGCTTCCGGTGCCTCGCAACAAGAAAGAGATGGAAGACATGATCAACACGATTCGTGCTCGTCGTGGCAGCGAGGAAGACGGCGGCGTTAGCCTGAAGGGCTACGAGGAAACGGCGTTCGCGGCGATGCAGCGTGAGGTGTTGCTTCAGACACCCCAACCCGAGCGGACTGTCCCGGATATCTGGCGTGGCTCGACCGCTGCGATGTATCAGCATGCGCCGACCACAGGAGCTGAGCATGAGATGTCACAGACAGGTCAAGACGCCCAGATGGCGACCGCGGGTCCACGTGGAATGACGCCAGCAAGGTAAGCAAGCGTACCAGACTTATCGCCATGCTTGTCCACAAATTGATGTATCCTTCTTAGATCATCGTCAGATTGGCGCGCACCAGGTGGCCCGAGCCGTAATCGTGGCTTTGCTGCCTTCCAGTCGGTGGAGGCCAGGTTCAGGAGGCTCGGGCGCTGAAGGCTCGAAGCTCGATACGGCGGCGTAAAAGAGATTGCGGATGCGGCTAGAGTGTGTGGATGGGCAGTTTCCTTAGCTTGCACTAGCACTGAGAGGCGACAACGGTCGTGTCTTGCAGCCGTGGTGACAGTGTCGGTGAAAGTATGAGTGCGACTGGCAAACTGTTCGATCGAAGGAGTCACAGAAGACTTTTGAACTGCTCGTATTGGCCATGACAGCAATGCCAAGCCGAAGCCGAGACGCTCGTCGTCGTGCGAATGCACTCACACACCGTTACCTGACCCCGACTTCTCATTGTTCCATATCAATCGTAGTACCGTTCGCACC
This sequence comes from Teratosphaeria destructans, assembly GCA_010367425.1. NCBI lineage: Eukaryota > Fungi > Ascomycota > Dothideomycetes > Mycosphaerellales > Teratosphaeriaceae > Teratosphaeria > Teratosphaeria destructans. The sequence goes on from WBMN01000020.1 coordinate 551,182, forward strand.
ATCCTCGCCCTCTTGTCCACTTTCATCTCCCACCCACCAGAGACTCGGTCCAAGCCCAGAGTGCATCATGCTGCACAGAATCCTGTACGGTGCCAGCCTCAACCCATACTTGTCCCTGTGGTCCAGATCAAAGTCCTCTGGCCGCTTCATCTGGGGGGACAGATCATTCCACTCCTCAATCTCCACCCTCATTAAGCACTTCTCTGCTCGGTCGAAGAAAAACTCGTTCACACCACCCGCGCCGTCGTCTGCCCGCCAGATGAATACGTCGTTCCCTTCGCTATCCGTCTCGAAAGAAGTATCGCTGAACAGCAGCTCTGGTGGTATCACAATGTCCTCGAAGAAGTCCATGGAGATGAATATGCCTGATGCGTTGGAGTGGGTTATCGTGCCCTGGATGATCTCGCCCTTGAATGGTCTGAAGACTACGAGCCGAAAGTCGACATTGATATTCACTATGCCTGTGCCATGACCTATGAGGCCTTCTGACGTCTTGATCAAAGAGTGGAAGCCGAGACATAGGCCGATTTTGTGGATGACCTTGTCGGCGTACTTTGAGTTGATGAAATCCTCGATGGCCCGATTGCTGGTCTTGTTGAAGTCACTCGGAGCAATCTGGACGACGTCTGCGACCGTTACCTACAGCGAATCAGCTCCTGGGTCTCGTGCGGGGTGGAGGCGGCTCACCAGAGTATACATGATGCTGCCGCCTCAGCAGGAAGAACATGAAGGTGGCGGAAGAGCTTGCAGACAGGCGCCAAGGGGATGTTCCACTATGAGTACACAGACGATCAGCTTGTGAGCATAATATCGCGTGGAGCTCGAGGTATTCGCTTCTTCTTCAGTGCGGCATCACGTTGCAATGGAGGAAGCATGGGGTGAATGTGGAAAATGCTGCTGAACGCCCTCTCTCCAGCTCGACCAATCGGCGAGCTTGCCGACGTCGCGATTGTACATGGACTTTGGAGAACGACTTTTTAAACTGTGCTTCAGCGATACATCCTAATCTCGAATACGAGATGATGAACGAAATATAGAAATGCCCTTCTAATTTCACCATGGTCGCAAGCTTCTCTTTCCCGCCTCCTCCGCCACCTCCAACCAAGGCTGTTCCGGAGCCGCATCAGAATCCCGCACACGGAGTGGCGGATCGTGGTGGGCGTGGCAGGGGCAGAGGTCGGGGACGAGGCGGTCGGGGAGCACGTGGTGATGGAGGACGAGGTCGAGGTGTCTCTCGTCAGGACCGATGGCCTGACCGGAGCGAATACCACGGCCAGCACAAAGATCAAACCGAGAGATCCATTCACCAATCGTATACCGGCTACCAGCGGATTCAATCTTCTCATGAACGTCAAAAACTTCCACCTGGATCGTACGTCAATCCAAACTTCGGAGATTCGCTCGGCGAGCTCGGACACTTCCAACAAATGCCAGCAGCCAATCCTCTGGCATCAATAGGACCTCCGCGGACCCTGGCTGGCCACAAGCGTAAACTGGATGCCCTGAGGCTGTCTCCTGCGAATAAGAGCCAGCCCAAGCTTCCAACAGCACCTTCTGTGCCGAGCTTTGGGGCACCGATCTTGCCGAGCAAGCCCGTTGCAGCACTGTCGCCTGGCACTGATGTGAAAGCAAAGGCTGGCGGGAATGGACTTGGTCTCACTCCAACAGACGAGGAGCGGCGCTATAGTTCCGATGAAGATGATGGCGACGGGAAGGATGTCGATGAGGAAGCGATGTTCACGGAATTAGGCAGCAAGCTCGCCTTTGAACATAATGGGGTTGTCACGTCGTTGAGCTCTGCTGCTGACCTTGCCGCTTGGAAGGAGGAGCGAAAGAAGAATTGGCCAACCAGGACGCGCATGAATGAGAAGGAAGTGCAGAGGCGGAAGACTGGCGAAGAGCGGAACAGGCTGCTGGCTGGTGTGCTGGCGTTGCAAGCTGTTTCCGCGTCTGCCGTAGTGCGATCGCGGCGTAATGTTGACGGACCAGACGAGTCTCAGCAGGTCGGAAGCGGCAAGGACGGTTCCAAGACCTCGGAGACAAAATTGGAGAAAGCCCGTAAGGAGCTTGCCCAGCAAAGCAAGAAACTGGAAGTTCTACGGCAGCGAGTATCTGACAGCCAGGCCACGCTTCAGAAAGCACAAGCTGAGAAGGAAGAGCGGGATCAGGAGGCTCGCGTAGGCCATGCTGTTGCGCCTGATGGGCCAACCAGTGAGAACGATAGTGATTATGACGGCTCGGACATCTCATCAATATTGTCAGAGTCGTCAGTAGTGAGCTCAGACAGCTGTGCATCAGAAGCCTCAGACGATGACGGTCCGCCTGAAGAAGCAACAGCCAGAGCTCTATCGACTTCTGTGATGCATTCTGAGAGACCAATCTGCAAGTTCTACTACGCCAGCGGCCATTGTCGAGATGGCCATCAATGTCGATTTCGACACGAGCTTGGACCTGGAGTACAGAAAGCGTCTGAGTCACAGAAGCCGGCTCGTGGTGACCCCCATGCACCCAAGCTGGACAGGGTGGACAGGGAGCGGAAGAACATATTTCAGCGCTTGATGGAGCAGCAGGAAGAAGAAGAGGGCGTGCTTGCTGTGAAGGTCATCAAGTACCTTGGCAAGGCAGGGTTTTTCAAGATCGACATGGACGCCGAACCAACGTCGATGACCGCAACGTAGCTATTTTGCAATGAAAAGTATGATTTTCCCAAGTACTGTGTGGACATGTAAGGCCTCCGCTACACAGATCGCGAAAGTTCGACGTGTGTAACCGACCCCACAGCCATCCACCTCTAATATATATCTCGAACGATCCTCCAGCTCAACGTGGTGCGAACGAGGAGAGACGTCATACTCGGCTAGCAAAATGGCATGCGCTCCTTCCTCTTTCGTCAACCGCCCTGCGCTGCTCGGCCCGTGGGCTTGCTTGGGTATTCTTTCACATTCCAAATCGAACGGTCAGCTTCTTTGCTTCTGTAGCAGCACTTTATAAATAGCCACGTCTCGTACCTTATGCCATCAGCCATGGCGAAGAAGAAGCACGGTACGAAGAACAAGAACCAGAATGAAGAGAAGCAAGGAGACGCACACAAGAAGAGGCACGATTGGGACGCGTGGAAGGGCGTGAAAGAATACTTCGACATTAACTACGGCAAAGATTAGACTAAGCTCCAAGGATGCAAGTGGCTGCCCGGGTGTGGCATACCTATGTTCACGCTGACTTTGAACTTAGGGCAACGTCTCTGTGCCGATGTTGAGGTGGAAGTTGGATCGTCTATCACTCAGTGCAAGAAGGTAGGCGTCCGTCGCTGGTCTTTACCGCCATGCTCGCTGACAGCAACACAGGCTCTCCGGAGCAAGCACATCAATTTGATCGACTTCGTCAGAATGAAGAAACGGGGTGGCGACGTTTCGGAGTGCGAGTTTCCCACAAGAAAGGCGCTTCGAAACTACATCCTCTTCGTACCGGGGAAGGTGTTTCGGACGTTGAAAAAGGCGAAGGAGAATGGCTTCATTAGCCAGCTGCTTATTCAGGTGTGGAACGCAGGGTAGACGTAAGCAGGGATCTCGTCGGATGCCCGCAGACATGAGCTGGACCCGTCATTCAGGAGATCTGGGCCTCGCGCACAGCGTGTGTGGCGAAGCATGCCTAGAGATGCAATTGTCGAAAGCACACCGCATGCACTGAGCTGCGCAGATAGATTGTCGAATTCCAGGCGGGCGGTTGCTGATCGATTGGCATCAAGCAGTCTGTTTCCTCTCTGACTTGGTCAAGCATGGACGGAGGTACTACATAGTGCATACGGGCAGGTTAATTCCGGTATTGGTTGAATGGTTGTAGAAAATCCGCATGTGGCAGCTCGTGCGCCTCGGGGAATTCTCGGCTTTGTCGCGTACGGGCGTCCGGGAGCGTGGGCGTCGTGGCGCTCGGCGTCCCAGGACAAGCACGAGCTTTGTAAGGTAGGCGACAAGTGTACATTATTCTTCTCTACCGCTTCTCTGCTGCTGCATCAGTCGTTTGCAACCACACATCATGCGCGGCCTGAGTTGACAGGTGCGCGACATGGCCAGAGACATGAGAACGAGCTCGATGGGGCGGTGGGCGGTGGTGGTGGTGGTCGTCGCTGCGTTTCTGTTCAGCAACATCGTAAGCGCCGCAAAGTCCGCGCCGGGCCTGGAGGAAACGGCCTTTGATGCGGGCATCGGGGCGCTCACGTACTTTGACGACTCCAACGTGATCCTGCTCGTGTCCGGCTCGACGGCGTATCGCTCCGAGGATGCCGGCGTCAAGTGGAATCACTTGACAGGACCGCAGGAAGGGGACACCTTCACCCTGATGAAGCACCCGCACAACAACAACGTCGCCGTCTTGTTGGGCAACCGCCTCGAGCATTGGATCACGAAGGACCAGGGCAAGACATGGACCAAGTTCGAGACCGACCAGGCGCCGTCCATGTCGCGCGTCGCCGTCGCCTTCCACGCCACCGACCCCGACCGCATGCTTTTCCACGCCGCCGACTGCATCTTGACCCTGTGCGAAGACACGGTATACTACACTCTCGACGGCTTCAAGACCAAGAGCAAGCTCCGCGAGGACGCCGTCTCGTGTCTGTGGGCGAAGAGCAACGACCGCTTCACCACCGGCAGCGACGACTTGGACAAGAACCAGATCTTGTGCATCGTCAGGGGCTCCATGTCGCCCTTCTCCGCAGACTACCGCTTGAAGGTGTCAGACGACTTCTTCGCGCACGAGTCCGAGCCGAGCCTGCACTCCGATGGCCGGCCGGTGACGGGACTGGTCAACGTGGCCGCGGTCAAGTCGTACATCGTGGCGGCCGCGAAGAGCGAGATGACCACGGAGTTGGCCATGTATGTGACGGACGACAGTGTCACCTGGCATCGGGCCGAGTTTGGCGAGCACAAGGTCGAAGAAGACGCCTACACCCTGTTGGAGTCGACCAACTACAGCATGCAGGTGGACGTCCTGACGACGAAACCGACAGCACCGATGGGGGTGCTCCTGACGAGCAACAGCAACGGCACCTTCTTCACCAAGAACATCGAGCACACGAACCGCAACATGCATGGCTACGTGGACTTTGAGAAGATTCAGAACATTCAGGGCATCGTGTTGGTGAATACCGTCAAAAACTGGGAGGAGGTCGAAACAAGCCATATGGCGAGAAAAAAGGTCGTGACACAAATCAGCTTCGACGATGGGCGTACATGGCAAAGCTTGAAGGCTGATGGGAAGGATCTCCACCTCCACTCAGTCACCGATCAATCGAACTTTGGCCGTATCTTCAGCAGTCCAGCCCCGGGGATTGTGATGGGCGTAGGAAACACGGGCGAGCAGCTGGGTGATTATGAGGACGGCGATACCTACGTCTCTGACGACGCTGGCTTGACATGGACAAAAGCACTCGACGGACCGCATCTCTACGAGTTCGGTGATCAAGGCGCTCTTCTGGTGGCCATCGAAGATAAGGATGATGCGAATAAGATCAAATGGAGCTTGAATCATGGCAAAGACTGGAAAGAGGCCGAGCTCAAAGATTTGGGCGCACAGGCTGAGCGCGTTGAACCCCTTGGTAAGCGATTTTCCATACTGCTGCTCGGAATGGCCTGGCACATGCATGCGTGAGCAATCTGAAGCATCCACGGTTCAGACATACCATGGTTATCAATGGGAAGAAAAGTCATCTTCCGTTCTAACGTGTAATGCAGGTTTGACCACTACTCCCGATTCGACTTCGCTTAGGTTCCTGCTCGTGGCAAAGTCGGGTCGGGGCTCAGATGCGAAACATTACGTTTACAGCCTGGGGTTTGAGGGCTTGCACGAAGACAAATGCAAGAAGGGCGATTTTGAAGATTGGTACGCTCGAGTGAACGATAAAGGCGAGCCGACGTGCATCATGGGCCACACGCAGAAGTTCAGGAGGCGGAAAGCAGACAAGGAGTGCTTTGTGGACGATGAGTTCAACGACCCTCTCCCGAAAGCGGAGGACTGCAAATGCACGGCTGACGACTACGAATGCGATTACGAAAATAATTTTGTCTGGGATGGCGAGCGGAAAAAGTGTGTCTCTAGTGGACCGCTGAAAGCTCCCGCCGATGCGTGTGACGATGCGTCCGGGACCTACATGGGCTCTTCCGGCTATCGCAAGATACCTGGCAATACATGCGTGGACAAGGGTAGTGACAAACTCGACGAGCCGGTCGAGCGCAAGTGCTCCGAGGCTGGTAAGGCACCACCAAGCGGCAAGATTGCCACCGAGATTACAACCTTCAAAGACGCCAGCGATTTCGTGGAATACTACTACTTGGAGGCACCGTCTTTGAACCGCGAAGAAGGAAAGGAGCCGGACGAGACTATTGTTATGCGGACCGATGAGCACAAGGTCTACATCACTCGTGATCACGGCAAGAAGTGGGCCAAGGTTGACACCAAAGGCGAGGACGTTGTGGCTGTCTATCCGCATCAGTACAACAACGATGCTGTGTATCTGATCACACCTACCAAGACAGTCTTTTACACGCATAATCGAGGTGGCACCTTCCACACGTTCGAGGCCCCGGAAGAGCCGAACCACAGCGACCCGACCCACGCGCCGGTGCAAATCCTCCAGTTTCACCCAGATCCAAAGAAGAAAGAATGGCTGATCTGGACTGGCATCCGTGGGGACCAGTTCATAGCCCACGTGTCTCAAAAGGGTGGCGATGACTGGGAGACTCTGTTGCGATCGGTCAGGAAATGCCAATTCGTCTATCGTGAAGATAGAAACAACAGTACCGATCTAGTGTTGTGCGAGCAACGTGAAGACGAAGATCCGAATGCTCCCATTCAGCTGGTCAGCAGCGTGGATTTCTTTAGGAACAAGCACGAGCTGAAAAGGGACGTTATCAATTTCGCGACGATGGCAGAGTACATCGTTGTCGCTGCCAAAGACGAGGAGAAACAGAGCCTTGTAGCAAGCACGAGCATCGACGGCCAGGTCTTTGCAGATGCCCACTTCCCGCCGAATCTCAATGTGGAGCATCAGCGAGCTTACACGGTGCTGGATTCGAACACGCATGCGATATTCTTGCACGTGACCGTCAACAACGTCCCGGACGCCGAGTATGGCAGCATTGTCAAGTCAAATAGCAATGGCACCAATTATGTGCTTTCTGCCAATGAAGTCAACCGGAACGGTATGGGCTATGTTGACTTCGAGAAGATGCAAAGTTTGGAGGGCGTTTCCGTGATCAATCGTGTCGCCAACGCCGAGGAGTTGCAGGGTAGTGCGAGTAAGAAGATCAAGACCTATATGACGCATAACGACGGCGCAGACTGGGCGTTGATCGGAAGACCTAAGGACCCCACGGGCTCAGACGCAGAGCCCTATGCGTGCTCAGGCAGTGGGGAGAAGTGCAGTCTGCATCTCCACGGCTATACCGAACGGAGAGATCCGCGACACACATACAGCTCGCCGTCTGCTACTGGTCTCATTTTCGGCACCGGCAATGTTGGAGAATTCCTCAGCTCACAAAAGGAGGCGGACACTTTCATGAGTACTGATGGAGGTGTGACATGGAAGTTCGTGGCAAAGGGCAACTACATGTGGGAATTTGGTGACCAGGGCTCCATTCTGTGCATTGTTAAGGAGGACGAAGCGACCAGCGACGTCCTGTACTCACTTGACGAAGGTGACACCTGGACGAAGTACACGTTTTCCGACAAGCGAATGACAGTAGACGACATGACAACAGTCCCGAGCGATACGAGCAGGAACTTCATCCTCTGGGGCAAGATCGGTAGCGATTTAATTACCGTGAATCTGGACTTTTCAGGCCTGGAAGAGCGGGCGAAGACCTGCAAGCTCGATGACAAGAACCCAGAATCACCAGACAGCGATTATTATCTATGGTCGCCAAAGCACCCCGAGTCTCATGACGACTGCCTTTTCGGTCACGTAGCTCAGTACCACCGCAAGAAGGTTGACGCCAAGTGTTACAATGGACGTGAGCTCGATCACCTTCACAACATCGCAAGCAACTGTACGTGCAGCAGGAAGGATTTCGAATGCGACTACAATTACGAACGCCTGTCGGACTCGTCTTGCCGACTCATTGAGGGCCTGACGAAACCAGACCCTCAAGCCGTATGCTTCAATGAGCCGTTCCCAGTTGAGTACTACGACATTACCGGGTACCGCCGTATCCCTCTCACAACCTGCCAAGGAGGGCAGGAGCTGGATCTTACGTCGCGCGTGCAGCCTTGTCCAGGCAAAGAGCCAGAATTCGAGAAGAAGCATGGCGTTTCTGGCTTGGGCCTCTTCTTCGCCATCGTGATTCCTATTGCTGCGGCCGCGGGCGCTGGGTACTGGGTCTGGAAGAACTGGGACGGCAAGTTCGGACGAATTCAGCTAGGTGGCGAGTCGTACGGTGGCACTGGGCGTGGTGCTTTCGATGGTGACGCGCCTTGGATCAAGTATCCAGTGATTGCTGTGAGTGGTCTGGTCGCTGTGCTTGGAGCAGCGCCGATGGTGGCCAGTAGCTTGTGGAGGACTGTATCGACGGCACTCGGATGGAGTAGTCGTGGTGGTGGCAGTGGTGGTGGTGGTGGTGCATACAATAGACCCTTCACAAGCAGAAGCTCGTTCGCACGTGGGAGGGGCGACTACGCCATCGTGGACCCGGATGAGGGTGAATTGCTGGGAGACGAGAGCGATGAAGACGTGTAGTCTGGCTTCAAGCATTTGCATTCGAGTGTAGATTCAGTCTGTGATAGTGGTCCGTGTACCATTTCATGCATGTAGATTTGTATCTTGACTCCAGATCATGATCGCCATCACTGCCAACCTCCTTGCCAACCTGCTGGTAATGATAGTTCATGTCGGTAAGGCCGAGGAGGCGGCCGTTGTTTCTACGTCCGCAATGTGCATCGTCATCAACTTCGCGCCATCGATTGTAATGATAACCAACACTGCCCACCTACCATCAGAGCTTGCAGTAGTAATAAACCTGGTGGTCGCACAGTCATAGCTGGGTTTCGTCGATCTGCTCTGGGCTAGCATGCGCGCGACCTGAAACTCGCAACGTGGAGGTGGGCCGATGTGCCTGATGATTGGCCAAGTCATAATAAAACCCCAGATATGAATAGGTTGTATGATGTATCAGCTTCCATCACCGTTTGGGCTATATCACCAGCAGATTTCAGTGCTCCCTGTGGCAACGGCTTCCCGGCACAATCTAGCCAAAGGCTGTCTCCTTGCAACACGCAATGCCTCATCTCACTACGATCATCACGACTAAGAACGTTGCGCAACCGCAGCGCTCCATCTCCATGATTGCACATGCAACACTCCTTGGACCCCATAGTCGGACACAGCCTCACCGAGTACATGTGCTTGTCACACGGCGCGACTCGAGACCAAAGCGGCAGTGAGTGTACATGCCGTCGTTGTCTTGCCCGACCAGACTCAGCGGCGACGGAATGAAAGCACCATGCGATCTTCTTCAGCTCGGTACAAGCCAGTGCGGGCGACAGAGGATCTCAGCTCTGGGCCAGAGAGTCCGAGACCCAATTGCCCTCATTGCGGTTCACAGCAAACGAAGGTGTCGACATTCAAGGCGATTGTCGCGGTGTTATGGAGCCCGACCGTGGTTGCCTCCGCGGCCATCATCGGAACACTGCTCCTGTTTTCCTGGCAAGGGCGTCAAACTCAGCTATGGAGCAAACACGATTTTGGTAGCTCATCTGACTTGCGGACGTCTACGATGCAGGAGCTGACGTTTGACTTTGACAAGCACCTGCTCGACATTTGCTCAAATCCAACGAAGTGACCTTCTCTGGCACTGCTGCATTTCACGATAATGGCTCGGCGTATAGAACGTCTCGCGTCGGAGAGCCACAATATGTGGGTACGCCGTCGAAAGAAATTGATGAGGCATGGGACGCCCTGATTCAAGGTAAGAAAGCAGCAATTCTGCCAAGATGGCTTACTGATAGTCGGCAAGGCCGTTACTTCTACATCACTGAAGACGAGGCGAGACAGACTTGGCCGGACACTTACCAGCAGTACTATCGCGATGAGTATGGGTATCGAGCAGGGTGAGTCTCTTCAACATCTATGCAAAGCCTTCGATGCTGACGCGATCAAGCCTGGATGTTCTACATACGCTGCATTGTGTAGTAAGTGAAATCAAAAACCAAAGTGGGTGGCGTTGGTTGAGATTAACGAGCGCACCGCATCAGAACATGCTTCGCAAAACGATATACGTCGACTACTATCCACATTACACCATGGGAAAACCGTTTCAGCAATACCACGTTGGTGAGTCCCGCCCACCGGTCTCACGCAAAGTCCGTGGGCTGACTTTCTGCTGATCACTGCATCGACATTCTTCGACAAGCCGTCCAGTGCCAAGGTGATCTTACCCCAATACCTGTCCGATGGTTTGAAAGTGCGGGCCGAAGGTTCATCGACTCAGATCAGACCCACAGATGTCGTGACTTCTCCGCCATTCGGGACTGGGCAACCTCTCGTTACAATGGAAGCCTTGCGGTGCATGTTGACGACGGTCCCCAGGCACCGGAGTAGCGGTACCGGCGACGTGAGCCAGCCACTGGGTTTCTTGTCTCGTCAAGTCCGCTAGGCCAAGCTCACGTCGCCTGGACCTGTGAGCAAGTCGATGGATTGTATCAGCGCCGGTTAACTACTACTAGATGCGAGGGGCATATAAGTCAAGGATACTTTCTCCGCTTATGAAGAATGCAGCCTCCCACTACACTTCCATCAAGACTATGGAATGGGCAGCTTACTAGCTGCAACCCAAAATGGCACATTAGGAGGAGCTCGATCTATCTCTAGATCCAGATACGACAGCACTAAGAACCTCAACCTAAGCGCGCCCAGATCCCTGCCGTGTTGTATTGAGCGTTCGGCGGGGCTGCACAAGCCAAGTGAATCCAGTATGCAATGGAACTCATCTGCTGGGACTATAAAGCAGCTAGAACTGTGATGAAATACAGCCCGATCTCGCCCGTGTTTGATTCGCCTCCAATTTGAGAGTGCTCGAGCTTCGCCACGGTCTCAACGCTATGAACAGCCTGCGGTTGCCTAGTACGCATCCACCAGAACGCATTTGTTACCGGTTTGGTACACTTATGGTTCTGCATAGAATGTCAGCTGTCTTCTATCCACAATTTTTAATGCGCAACTGTCCTCGGCCGTATCGGTCTCGGTGACCCAGGTCCGCAAGAAACCTACGTCTGTGCAGCTGTAAATAAGTCCAGGCCCCCCTTTACAAATTCCATTCACACCCCCGGTGACGCAGGTCTAACCCAGGCTCAATCAGAATGCGTCCAATGCAACGATAAGTAGATGCTAAAAGGACGTACCTGCGCGAGAGCCATCGACAGGAGCGTCACGAATGCTATAGGAGTAGCGAGCTTCACGTTCTCCTGCAGTCGCTTACTGCTCAATCAACCTGTGTTATTACTTGCAGTAATCGAGTGTTCGAAACGATTGAAAAGAGAATCTTGTCGCTCAAGAAACGCACTTGATTTCGATTGTGCTTATGTCGCTGGATACTATGTCTCGGCCATACCTTGGACTCCCTGAAACATCCGGGCCCGTGAGGCTGTAGCGAAGCGACAAAACATGGACGGTCTCCGTAGGGCGGACACCTCGAAAGTCTTAGCTAGAACTTTTGGGCCTCTAGGTACTTGTTGGACGTTGTTCATCATAGCAGCCCTCAATATCTGCGCCAGAGCTAATAAGACGAATTTTGCGCAGTTCTTACAACGATACGGCTACTCTAGCATGCATCTAAGCGATGAGTGCCCTAGGTTCAAACGCGATGTACTCTAGCCTCGACTATTGGACAATCACAAGAATCTCCAATATTGCTGCAAGGAAGCATAACGCAAAGTCACTGATTCTCCCTGAAAGATCAAGTCCGACGGCTCTTACAAGGTATTCCAGTGTACAACTTGGCCGGCTGGACGTAGATGTCGTGGTACCAATAGACCTGTCCTTGAGGCGAAGTACTAAGGTTCGGCAAAGCCTGCACAGTCTTATCCTCCTTGAGGACCGTGTACCGGGTGACGTAGCTAAATAGCACATCAGCGTGCTGATGCCGAAATACACGTTCGAGACTAGCGGCTTAGCTTACTACTGCTCAGAACAGTTACCAGGAGGTTCTGGATACGTCATTTCAATCCGGCCATACGACTCGTAGACGGTAGCAGTAGCATTGTTCTCCTTGACGAAGGTTACGTTGGGGAAGTGCTATGGCAGACGTGAGCTTCCTGGCAGCGAAATTCAATCCCTAGAGGCAACCCCCAAAGCTTACCACAATCTCACGACCATTTGCGAGAAACGCCTCCTTACACCTCTGGATTGCTGCTGCGCCAACACAATGGATCGTGAGAGTCGTCTGCATACCATCCGGTGGGAAGTAGTCGGTGTAGCCAGTCGTGACCGAGCGAGACTCTGCAGCGTTGACGAGTCTGTGAGCGACGGTCAGCCTACTGCGGCTGCAGAGGTATGCAATTGCCTACGCCGTCAAGAATGGCTTGAACTGTGCTGGCAAGCCAGGCTGAGGAGCCCAATCGGAGAAGTCGATGGCGGCCGTCAAACTGACGATTAGCAGGAGGAACCTGAACATCGTAGACATGAGCATAATTGCGTAAAGCTGGCTAGGTGAGTGGAGGAGAGTGAGAAGACCCAAAAGGAAGAAGATTGAAGGTACATGTATACGAGCGGGCATGCAGCATGCTTAGCATCCATGTCTTGCCACCCAGTTCGACAGGAACTTACGTGATACGCCCAGACGCTAGCCAAGCGATGGCCTCCGAGTCACAGAGCTCGTCGAAGCAGGTCTTGGCCGAATGAGAATGGCAGTCTTTTCCGCAAGGCTCACTTTGCCTCTTTGTTTGCTGAATACTGCCTCGCCTAGCATCATAGGCCAGATGCTGCAGAGGAACAAGAAACGGCGACCGGGATCTTCTGGGAATCAAAGCCTTCTCGACCGGCCGAGATCTGCTGAAGGAGCGACTGCAGTGGCACCACGATGACTACTGGATGGTGAAGCTGCCTTCCGGTCATCTCAAGGCGGCTTGTCCCGAGCAGATCTCAGCTCACAATTATAAACAAGCTCTTGCTCCTTCTCGCTGCTTGTTGCTAGGCACAAAGCCGCAATCGTCAAATCCTGCAGCCATATGATCATAAGGACCTGGAATTCCCCCACGCAAGCAAGAGCGTGAGGGTGCAGAGCACAATGAGTACGACTGTTCCGGCCGTTAGAGAATCGAGCTCCCGGACTCTTGTTGTCCCGATGCATCTCCTGCCACAAGCTCTGGAGCAGTCAGCAATGCCTCTGTTGCCGCTAAGGTCTATCGTGCCTTTCGAGGTTTCGTTCGTGAATGCACCAGAGACAAGCTTCGCGCAGTACATATCGCAACATATGGCAGCCACCGAAGTGCTGGAGGAACTGGCTAATGAGATCCTGCCATACACTTCGATCGGAATTTTGAGGCAATGCCTAGACAGTAGCGGTCGCAAAAGTTGGCGCGATTTCCTGAAGAAGTGGATCCTTCGAGCTGTGAGCCCCCTAGTCTTGCGCTGCTACAACATCTAGGTGCTAGTTATGAGCTATTGAAGATTATAAGCTAAAACCTTGAGTTACTAGCTATAGATTATGTTATCTACTTCTACCTATATAAGAGACTTATATTAGTTACTATATAAGAACTAGTAATTTAACACTCTTACTTAACCGACGTTTAGTTCCTATAATAAACCTATATTACTATAACGCTAATAACTATTTACTTTATTCTATATTTCTTATTAAAACCTTTTAACTTTTTTAGTTAATTTAAGAGAAAAGAGTAACTACTACTTATACTAAAATAACTAATAAATGCCCTTATTAATACTTTATTATATCTATCTCTTACCTATCTTAATCTATCTTTATTAAGCCTATAGATACCTATACTTTTTACGTATTATTTAGATATAGGCTCTTACTCTCTACTACCTATAGACTATAGATAGTCGAAAGGAATTAGATTCTCTATTAGACCGCTTCTAGTATAATTAGGGCCTAGCTATCTTCGAATATTTAGGATCCCTATACTAAATATAAGGCTAGATAGAAGTCTAAGAGAAGAGAGATTCTTTAATAAGTAAGGGTTCTTCTCGAAGAAAGGAATCTTATCCTTCTCTAAAATTACTAATCTATATAGATAGTAGCCTATTATCTCTGCTACGACTCTATCTTATTTATATAGTCTCTATATATATATAAGGTCTTCTTATAAAGTAATCTTTATACCTAATTTAGAGTAGTAGCTCTAATAGCACTCTTTATTTAATCTTAACCTCTACCTATAGGTCTAGAAGAAGAAGGTCCTACTAGTCTATTAAGGCGAGTTAGTATTAAAAAAGGGTAGAGAGTAGTCTTATACCTACCTAGCTAAGTTAGA